>PVHP010006867.1:0-58813 GCA_004024765.1 Zapus hudsonius | reverse complement strand
TATTTGGACAAAGTAATAGAACTAAAACTATATAGAGGCTTCCAAAACTGAAATCATTTATAAGAATAAATTCAATCTATATGTTCACCCTAGCCATTCAAACTCAACCAGGGATGTGAGTAAGTGTGTGTGTGTGTGTGTGTGTGTGTGTATGCCATATCCTGAATTCTTTTAATTATTTTAATTAGTGACAACATGCCATTTAATAGCTAACTGGGAGCTGTGTTCATGAGCTCCAGGCAAGCTATGATATACTGTGAGAACAACTGACTCTCTACTTCCAATAGCCAGAATCACTGGAGCCTCTGTGTGTGTGTGTGTGTGTGTGCATGCACACACACACACACACACACACACACACACACGAGTGGGATGGGGGGGGAGGTGGGGAAGGGGAGGCAGGGGTTCTGGTATTTGGGCATATAGCCACTCATTTTATAAGCAATTATTGAGCATTTGTTATGTATGTCACATGGAAATCATATTTCAGAATAGGGAAGGAACACACCATAATGTATAAATAATTGTTTTGGGAGAGAAGGGGCTGGGGTCGGGCCTAAGGCAGGTTCTCTATCAAGGCGAAACTGAGAAGTCCTCCTTTCCAGAGTCCCCTGAGAAGTGAGAGCTGAAGGGAGGAAAAGACCAGGGCTGAACCTGGGGCTGAGGAAAGAGCAAGAGCGTCATCCCAGGGGAACCAAGGATGTGGCCTCCCTCCTGTGCTTTTGTAGTGAATTAGCTCTTTTAGTAGGAATTAAAAGGCAGTAAAATGATGTTATAAAAATAAAA
Source organism: Zapus hudsonius (assembly GCA_004024765.1). NCBI lineage: Eukaryota > Metazoa > Chordata > Mammalia > Rodentia > Dipodidae > Zapus > Zapus hudsonius. The sequence goes on along the minus strand of PVHP010006867.1, from coordinate 58,027 downwards.
TATAGTAAGTGGGAAAGGGTCAGTCATAAAGGAAGGGAGGGAAGTCCTTACATCTGTAATTGAGTTAAGTTTGTGTTGTGTTTCTTTTTAAATGATGCCTGTGTGTAATTGTTTTTAATTGGAAAAGAAAAAGCCAAATAATTTCATGCTCAGAATGTATGCATGTCAGCCACAGGGCTAAATGGCTGACATTTATTACCTCATATAAACCCCATAACCAAGTGCAAACTAGGTGTGTGTGTGTGTGAATAAACAAACTCACACAGAGAGGAAAATGACTTTGTCCTGGGTTGTGATAGTAAATAAGCAGAGCTGGGATCATATCCGGAACTGACTCCAGTGCCCTGGTTCTTGGCCCTTATGTTCTGTTGCTTCTCTTTGGGACAGTTACCTGATATTCTCTTTTCTGCAAAGAAGAAGCTCAGTAAGGTTAAGGCATGTGCCCAGTAACTCAGCTGGCAAGGAGTACCAGCTGTATCATTTGTGGGTTCTCATGAAAAATGGAAATCAGGGGCTCCTGGTTGTGACATCATTTAAAATTTCCAGACAGTGACAACAGAGCAATCAACCAACACAGGATCTTTGAGCAGGAGCATGCCTGAATTTCATGTCCAGTGCACCACCCAGACTCCTCCTCGGTGGGTGACTCCTGCTTCCTTCCAGCTGAATACAACCCAGGACAGAGGCTGATGAAGCGTGAAGAGAAAATGAATTCATAAAAGCAAGACACTCGGTTTGAAGCTTAGCTTAAGAGTTAGTTCAGCCTACCTAGTACAATGTCTGATCAGCTACTGACTGGCTGTGGAACTTCTGGCCAGTCCAGATTCCTTGTCCACAGCACTAGGATAGCATTACTCCTTCACAGAGCTGTTAGGACTTGGCTTACAAATATTTCTTCCCTAAAGGATGGGCGAGCTCACTTTTAGATTCCACACAGATCCATGAGAAGGAGCCAACATTTGGAAGCTTAATTAAAACAGCTCGTGTTTTCTGAGCACTCACTGTGTGCCAGACATGCTGGTGAGCATCTTAGAGGTGCCATCTCTCTTAAGTGTCACAGAACTGCAGGTGCAATCATTCCCCACCTTTCAGATAAAGAAACTGAGGCACAAAAGGTCAACTATCTTCCCAATGGTGAGTGTTTGATAAGCAGACGAGGTAAGGCTTCACCCAGGACCCAGCTTCTCACTCTGTACCTGTCACCTTAGCCCTGCTCAAAGTTGTGCTCAAATGCCACGGAATCTAACCTTAAGGAAAGGACAGAGGATGAGCTCAGAAGTCAGCTTTTGTCACTTCCTCACAAAGGTCTGCTTTGTACATGTGAAGAACCTTCTCCTTGGCCAGCACCGATGGTCCTGGCCATCCGGACTCAGAGCTGTTTTCTGGCCTTGACTCACCTCGGGCACCCAAGAGCCTCCCACATGGATTTACCAAAGACCCTACATCCAAGTCTGAGTCTGTCCAGATGTAGAAGTAACATTGTGAAAGGGCTGAACTGTGCTGGATGGAGGTTTCTCTATTGCTCCTTTCAGAGGTGACACTCTGGACTGATTGACATGGGCAGCTCTGCCATTCTGAAAGTGAGCCCCAGCCTAACCCAGCACTCATGCAACAAGTCAGAAACCACCCTGCCTGCCTTCACTAAACATGCATTCGTGACTCTTCCCTGGCCCTGAGCGCAGAAATCCAAATCTCTTACCCAGCATTCACCCTCTGACTTCCACTCACTTCTGTAGCCCATCTTCTTCCTTGTCCACTGCCCTACTTCAGATGGTCTGGTGGCCACTACAGAGCCAAGGTACCATTCTGGCTTCTCCTAGCCAGAGAGAAAGGCCCCTAGTGCCCAAGTAACCCCTTACATAAAGCACTGAATGATGTCAAGTGGTTGGTGCCTGCAGGGCCTTGTTAAGAGTGTCAGCTGCTGACTAGGAAACCCCACCCCCTAGCACCCTAATATCCAGCGCTCGGTTTCTGGGAACCTAATCCTCCTTCAGGTGCTAAAAGCTGAGGTCAGGGCATGCTCAGCTAGGGAAAGAAGCTCCATAGTCAACATCACCCTCTCATCCTCTGCAACCGTTGGAACAATGGACTTGAACGTCTTGAATTACAAACACTTGCACTTTCTGGAACTCTCATATTAGTTTTTAATTTCACCTCTGGCTATCTGAGAGCTCCAAGGGTTTAATATTCTCCTGATAAGAAAACATACATTCCCCAAATTTAAGCAGGAGTGATAATAAAATCATCATGTTTCTAAATCCTTAATCCACAAAAAAGACGTTTAAATCCTGATGGCATTCCAATGTTAGCTTTCTTAGGAATGCTGGAAGGGTAATTTTGGCCTGATTATTAAAACAGCAGGCAGTCTGCTTCCTTTCTGTTCACTTAAGGAAAAAAAATTGACTCACAATTCATAAACTAGTCTTTAGGGCCTTTATAGACTGAAAGCTTTTCTTTCCAGGTAGAATAGTCCAGAAGTTTGGGAAGTTTATGAATCCAGAAGTGGGGTGTTCTTACTGAGGCTTCATGGGAAGGTCCCTGGGTTGGGCTCTCAGCCTGCATTATCTCCTGCAAGGCTCATAACCAGCCCAGGAGCAGATGGAATTATCTCAGAGGAGGCAACAGAGGCTAAGACATGACAATGACTTTGCCAAGGTCACATGACTACTCTGGAGGAAGTTGAGATTCAAGTCCAAATTTCTCTTGTCTTCAGTATCAGAGCAAGCCTCCCCCTCCACCAGCTGCTTCAAGGTCAGGCAGAGCTGAGACCCGCAGCATTTCTTGAGCCTTTGCCAACAGCAGGATTATCCCTTGAAACAAAATCAGTATAAATTGAATGCTCAAGAGTTAATCTGTAAAAATGACAGTGTTGGTTCTGATAAATCCTATCTCAGCGGGGAGCTTGTACAAAAGAGCTATGTGGCCCTGGGGAAGTCCCACCAACTCTCAGCCATGGATTCTTCCTTTGTGAAATTAAGATGATAACATCCCCTCGCTGAGCCCAGCACCATTACAGGAACGAATGGATGTAAGAGTGTTTGGTATCTTTTAAGTGACTAATGGTAATTTTCTGAACTATTATTTAATAAGTGATCATTTAACAGCAATCTGTCTCTGGAACATGTCCATGGTGTTTGGTGCTGAAATGTTTTCAATGTCCTCTCTCAAAATTCTGGGTAGTTGATCGAAGCTTACAGAAATCATGGAGACTCTGGGAGAGTCAATGGTTTGCTCAAAGTTACACAGCCAGTGGTCAGGCTGGGATGAACACCCAGGGGTGCACAATTTAAAGGCCATACTTTCAAGTTCTGTGTTCTCTCACCCGCCAGAAAGTGAGGAATAGATATTTCACGTGGCAAAGACTGAACGTGATGGCTTGCCTTTTGCTCTCTTACGTCTTACCCAGACTCCTTTTGGGAAAAGTAGATGTTTGTGTAAGCCTCCCACTCTCAAGGACGCTGTGCTCAGAAAGCTTCATCGATTTCTTTAACTATATAGTGGCAATTTTGCTTGCTCCTCATAAACCTCAAAAACAAGCCTTGTGTGGTCACCAAAGCAATTGGCAGTTTGCTGCTCCTAAAGCTTTTTCATACCTGATTTGAAAATGAGAATTTTGGACTTCCTTGCCAATGCACCAATTCGTTATTCTGGTGCACTGATAATTTGGGGGTGTCTCCAGATTCTCATTTTATGAATTCAAAGGATAAAATCCACAGACCAGAGGAAGAGGTTCAGAAATATTTTATTATAGTTTAGAGCTTTAAGAGGAAGAGCTCACATTAAGACTCCTTGAACAAAACCATTTTCATCTCTAAAGAGGAGGAGGGTCCCAGCGGGAAGGGAAGTAGACCTTCTCCGGGATATGCTTCTTGCTACTGAATCAGATCCCACCATCAGCAGCTTTGGACCAATGGCCTCGCTAGAAACAGAGAAGCAAATGCACCCTGTACTGCTGTGGGGTGGGAGGTTCTGCAGGACTGGAAACAAGACACAGAGGCTGCAGCAAGAAGCCACAGACAGGCATTGGATTCCAGTCTGTATGGGGTTCAAGACCGGCTGCTATGGCCTCAGACAAGGTGACATGTCTGGCCCCTCCTAGATCTTGAACTAGCAATATTTTCTGCACTAGGAACTAGCTGTGAAGATTCATAACCAAACATTACAATCCCTGCTTTTCAGGAGTTCACAGTTACTAGCTTCAAGCACTCACAGCGCTTTCTACCGCTAGCTAGCAAGCATCAGCTCTGGGCCAGGCACCTGTACATGATGAGGATTCATGCTGTCGTCCAATGATGGAGTCTCATGTGGAGAGCTCTGTGGAGGTCACCATGGAGACACCGTGAAGATATCTACCTACAATGGAGACATTCTGAAAGGTGTATAGAGGAGGTGACAAAGGGGAAGGAGATGCAAAGATAGCTTCATGTAGAAGAAACACCATGATTAAATGTTTTTGTGGCGTGAACCATTTTGTCCCGGGTCACTGCATGGGTGGCTGGATGTGGGTTGCTTCTTACAGCACTGTGACTTTCAGATGATGCCCCTGACAAGACATTCCCCCTTCCTTTGCTCCAGTGATCAGGTCTTAGGATTGAACTGGGAACTTTGGACCTTGGGCTAAAGGGTCTCTGTGGTCTGGTCCTCCAAGAGCTAGACCAGCCTCAGCTCCTGGAAGCTATAGTCCTTGTGTGTTTGGATGTTCTCATCCAAACAACCTCCCCTTGGCAATTCCTTGGGGATGAGCTCACAACCACACTGTGAAACCTCTGCTTTTGGCATCCTCAGAAAAAGCCCTATCTAGGGCAACTGTCACCATGAAGACTCCAAGCTAAACCCTGATTTCAATCATCTAGAACATGGCAGGGCTCTAAGACAGGCAAGCATTGCCCCTTTCCTCACCAAGTAACAGCGCAATCAGGATCCTACTACATATACATATACACTGTCACACCTGCCCTTCATCCAGCTCTGTAAAGCCAGTAGTAACATCCCTGTTGCACTGATGACTCAATCCCTGTTGTACCAATGAGGTACCTAGGGCTTGGAGGCTTAATAAGTTGTCCCCAAACCTCCTGACCTTACAATCAAGCCAAGATGCTTCCTGCCTCTGCTTCAAGTCTGCTTCTCTGAGGCCCCCCAGAGCGCATTCTGGTATTTATGTCTCAGCTCAGATGTGAACTCCCTGCTGAAAGGTTCTACTTCTCAGTCACCTTCTGCTAGCTAGGAGGCACAAGTTTATTCTTCCTGCCTCTCTCCCTGGCTCCCGAATGCTCACTGCTGCATTCTTGGTGTGCTCAGTGAAGGAAGCTCCCTGCTCGCCCCTAAGCCCAGCCTTTCCCGTGGAGTTGATATCACTTTGATGGTGGAAGGTGGCCCATTTGTAGGGTTGCAGACTGACACTAAGCCCCACAAATACAGGGCTTTATGAGGTTTTCACAGGTGAAAGCAAACAGCTTCACAGATTTTCATTTATTCTTGACAAAGGGATACCTTCTAGCAATGGTCTACCTGGAAAACATTTGGGATTTGCCATCGCATTGCACCAGGAGCTCAGTTCCTTGATGACTTCACTCACACTTCTGTGTGCAGGTCTGGCTGAGGTTGGTTGCAGAGCCTCCCAGGCACATGTCCGTGCAGAGTGTGGGGTTCTGGCTATTGTCAACAAGCACACATCATCAGTCTCTGGGAGCGTTGCCTTGGATGGCTCTGGCTTTCAATGGCCACTTTTCTGCATCAATCCCCCTGTGCATTCACTCTTGGTGTTTATTTTCCTTGATTGCTTTGTTCTTCTGCGGTGCCATCTTGATGGTGATTCTGCTTTTCTCCAATGCTTTACCACCTTACAATTATTCTTCCCTGAAAAGCAATGATAAGATCATCAGCTCTATTCAGTGAGTCAGGCTTTCATGTTTGAGAATCCTTGCACCCTTCCTTGTCAACTCATGGAATCCCTGTAGGACCATGTTCCCTTTTGCTTTAAAATATGATAGATATGTGAGACAAAATGGGGAAAATGAAGTAAGGCACAACATTCTAGAATGTAACCAGTAGCAGCACATATGAAAGACAAAAAGAGAAAACATTGACAGTTCTCTACAAATCCTACAATAAATATGGCTCTTGCTGTGGAGCAGACCTGATGTTTGCCGGTGGAGGTGGAAGTGTCTGCACCTGCAGTTAAACTTCCTGTCTCTTCACACACACTTCACAAGTAGCAGCTGCAACTCTGTTACATCCACTTCGACCAGCCACCATCAGAGCCCAAGGTCAAGTGCTATCCTATTGTTCTACTTCTATAAAATGGTGATAATGTTCTTCTTTCTACCTTTTAGTGTATTGGCAATGATGTTTTGGAGTATTGTGGCTCATTCTGTTTCTCCCATAACACATCGTGGACTGAGATGCTGAAAGATGCATACACGTGTACACGTGTGGACATTTTGTATATTCTAATGTGCTTCATTCAGCTGGGTGCAATTTTCTGTATTCACCTAGGATTTCTCAGTGGAGGAGGAGGGAATGTAAAATTCCCATTATCCTCAAGGTGTTTCCTAATATATTTGTTGAAGGAAATGATTTATTGGAACAAATTTACATTTTCAAAGCAAGTGTTTTACCAGGATTGACTATAGCTGATTTAATCTTTTCCTTGTGTATTCAGACTGGACCAAAAGAATCGAGTACCAACCCGGCTCTGGGAGTATGCCCTTGTTCCCCAGTATCCACCTGGAGACTTGCGATGGAGCTGTGTCCTCCCTCCAGGTCACCGCAGAGCTACAGACGAATTACATTGGAAAGGGCTGTGACCGGGAGACCTATTCTGAGAAATCCCTTCAAAAATTATGTGGTAGGTCTTTCCCTTTGTGGATTTGTTAAATCAATGGTGTTTTCGTTGTTGTTGTTCAACTTTCAAATGATATCTGTAGATGAAGTTTACCTCGTGATACTGAAAGAACCAGCCCTCCTCACCTGCGACAGGCTTCCTGGATAGTCATTTGTTTAGGACAGGAGGGTCAGAAGACTCACCTTTTGGCCTCAGACACAGCTGATTCGGGTTGTTTGTTAGTCATTTGGCCTTGGTTGGGCAAATAGCAAGACACTCTCTCCTTTCCCCTCGCAAGCACTACCCTCAGTCACTAGTCACCTGTCCCCATGCATGCTCCAGGGTTGGGCCTGTGTTGTGTGTTTTCTATGGAGGCTAGACTTCTGAAGCCTTCTCTCTCTGTGTTGTGACCCAGCCAGGCTTGCATCACAAACTGTGCCTTGTGGAAGCCTGGACCTTGCCTGCCTACTTCCTCCTGCAGTGAACAGCTCTGCAAGGGGTGGGGAGAAAAGCCCACTTAAGGGGAAGGAAGCAAGGAGCTGGCATCAAGCCAGCTGTCAGGAAGTACCTGCCCAGATGTGCAACACTTGAGATTGACCTAGAGAAGCACTACATGTCAGGCAGATTGCTTTCTGAGATTTACACATGGAGACATTTCCATTCTGCCTTGCACAAAAGCAACGAAGTCTCCTGACACTATGTCTCCTCCATCTTGTTGGCCAAATATAGCTGGTCCTCATCTCCCTGACTTCAATAAACTAGACTTCTTGGAGATAGTGGCCAACTGTTTATCACCTTTTCCAATGTCAGGGATTCAGGTAAAGGGCCTACTGAATCAGCACTGGGCTTTTCAGAGGTGAAGTGTCACAGCACTGACCCGAGTATGACACCTCTCAGAAAAATCAAATTTGACATTAGCAACAGCCCAAGAAAAGGACCCCTTTAGTGACCCCATGTCACTACATATTATAGGAAATAGAGAAGTACTTTGTGGTATGTATGTCCTTTGAAACACAAGGTCGGGATGCTCCTCAAGGGGATCATAGGGCTCTTGGCAGCTGGCCAGTACCTCCTGCAAACAATGCCAGGGGTGACTATTTTGTTTCCAACTCATGAGCTCCCAGGACAGGTCCTGTTGAAGGAAAGGCCACAGTGTACAAGCATGTTATTAAAATCAAGTGCTTCCCATGCCAGAGCAGGGCAGATGGCCTGATCCTAAGTTCTCCAAATTCATACATTGGTGAGCCAGGGAGTCACATAGAAGAGCCATTCATTCATTCATTCATTCATGCATGCATCTATTTAGTGCAACAAATATTTTCTCATCTAGATGCTATGCTGACTCTGGAAATAGAGTAGAACCACTATAAAATAACCACTTAGCTGTGCGGTTTCCTGGAAGACATACATGTTAAGAAGTTTCAAGGTAGTATTTTGAGAAGTGTGAGAGTCTGTGGTTTTCTATTACATCCCCAATCCTCACTAGGAATCACCACCAGATGCTTGAATGCTCTCAGAACATCACAGGCTTAGCAATCCATTAATCAGCCCCTTCGTCATTGTCACTGGTTAGTCTCAGTGAGCTGAAGGAGGATAGTGAGGATCAGATGAAGTTCCTAATGACGTAGAGGTACAGGGCTCTACACGCAGTGAGTGTTCCTCTGTGTGTGCTTTGTCTAGTCACTTAGGGAGCTTTCACACTACTTGCTTACCCTCTCATATTAGGGAGAAGGCTTTGGCCTGTGGTTGCCAGTTGGGCAGCTATCTGTGTTCTGCCCCAGGAGCCTGGCTGGCCACCCTTCCATCAAAGCCCTGTTTGTTTCACCTAGAAATCTAAGTTTCTGTTTCCCAGACATTTAGGGAATCCCCCTTTTCTACAATTATAATTGAGAAACATTATTGTGAGATAACAAGGTATGAGCCTTTAAAATGATATCAAATTATTTTTGCCTGGACTTAGGTATATAGACATTGTAGCTGCCAGTATCAATCCTTTGCATGACTTTTCAGCCAGGATAGGGCAGGTTCTGTCGTAGTAACAAATGTCTGAATGATTTCATTAGCTTAAAATAGCCAAGGTTTATGTTCCTACCACATGTCCTTCTTGGACTGGCTGTTACATCCCTTAACAGGATACAGGTTAATGAAATAGCCTCTGTCTAGAACACTCACTGTTCATCTCAGCAGAGAGGGAAAGGACACATGGATAACTATGGAATAACTCTTAGGACTGCTTCCCTGGTATGACACATGTCTCCTGCATTTCCATTTCATTAGACATGGTTGAGTTGTTACCATGGGTTAGAGAAGTAGGCTGTGAAGAGAGGTATTTGTCCACCACCTAGTCCTGGAGGCCCATCAAGTATGCATAGAGGATCTCCCATGCTTTTGCCAAAATTCTCTTCCACCTAATGAATAGCCTTCTCAATCTGAAAAAAATAAAAGACACTCCATAAAGGTAGAGCCACTTCTGTACAATTCGTTGTATTCTTTTTTGTTGTTGCTATTGTTTTTTTGAGGTAGGGTCTCACTCTAGCCCAGGCTGATCTGGAATTCACTATGCAGTCTCAGGGTGGCCTTGAACTCATGGCGATCCTCCTACCTCTGCCTCCTGAGTGCTGGGATGAAAGGCATGCGCCACAGTGCCTGGACTAGCTTGAATGTTGCATAGACATCTATTGAAATGGTATGGAGTTGATATTTTGCATCCATTATGCTTACCAAAGTCTTTTGTATGCAGAGAGCAGTGTATAGAATGAGCTCTCATGTGGTTTTCACAGTGTAGTGGTTATCATGTTCACCTCACAGAATGAGCTCTAGTCCTTAATGACATTAGTTCCCTCCCACATACCTCCACCCCTTCCTATGCCCTATAGTGGATGCTGTGGGCTCTGTGCCCGCCCATCAGCCTTGCCTCAGGCCCACTCCAAAATGCTAGAGAATACTGCATGTCCACACCAAAGCCATCCAGAGGAGAATAGAGATTCATAACCCAAATGACTATCACCCCAGGCCCCATTTGAGATTTTATACTGTCTATTTTATACTATCCAGACATCTTTCTCATCCTCTCCTATTTCTATTTGCTGTCATAAAGCAGCTTCCCCACAGCGGTAGAGATCAAGGAGCTGGAATCAGACCTCATCTCTGATGCTATAGCTACTATGCACCAGAAGAACATGGATTCTCGCCATCTAGTGGCTCCAGGGACTGTCACCCAGGGCTCCAGAGGAGCAACTGACATACACTGTGTTGTGCAGATGAGGCCACACCATCTCTGCACTGATGCATTATGTCTACCACGGCTTTCCCATGGAGTCCCTTAGGGAGAAGAGATGAAAGAACTTTGGGAGGAAGTAAATCTTTCTCAGCTTGTTTAAGTGCACCAAGAAATGAAATACAATCTGTTAAGTCCGTGGAAGTCGCGCCATCTGGTTAAATGCAGCATCACACTTTCCAGCAAGCAATATCTGCAGAACAGAGAGAGCAGACCTCAGAGTGTCACGTGAATGAATAGCCTTGCCAGGACACCTGTTGTCCTCAGTGGGCTCTTGAGGAACAGCCACCTGTACAAGAAGAGGGATCCCATGGGACTAGACTGTGCTTTGCAGTTCATCTGGCTGACTTCTATACACTCCCAGGTGTCTGATCTGCACATGTCTCTAGCCATCCAAGTGGCTGTGCATTTCTTGCGTAGGCATGTCCCCTTTCCTGGGCCTCAGTTTCTATGTTTGCTAAATGCACAAGAAGTTACCAAGTCTCCTCCAGGTTCACCGAGATGATATAGTAGGCAGTCTGGGCTTCAGAGCTAGAAAGTGCCAATGGCTTGTCCACATACCAGCTGGTTGCAACCTTGGCCTCCCTCAAGAGTCTCAGGACTCTTAACTGGAAACTAGACTCTTAGTGGTATTCACCACATAGACAAGTAACAAGAAATCAGTGCATTAATTCAGGTCTGACAACTACTCAGTACCCAATAAAAAAAGTTCTGGATAAAAAAATAAAGTAAAATTATAAATTAAAAAAATAAAAAGTTTTATAAATTTCAGCTATCTCAAAAATGGCCTTAACCACCAGGGCTGGGTTGCTCTGCAACCACTTTTGCTTCCCAAGTTTCCTTTTATGTCTCTCCCATTACTCCATACTAGCCCTTGATATCCTTTCTCCCTTTCTCTCTCTTTCTTTCTTTCTCTCTCTCTATTTCTCTCTTGCTCTCACTCTCACTCTCACTGTTGCTCTCTCAGAGTCAGCTCCATGTTGCTGAGATGAACATCCAACCAGACATAGTTTAATGGGGGAAAGTATTTATTTAAAGCTTACAGAGTCCAGGGGAACACCATCAATGGAGGAAGATGCTGGCTCCCTTTCACAGATTCAAGCAGAGAGGCATCACCAACAGCCAGCACCACCAGAGCTCAAATTGGTCTCTCCACACGTTTGGGCTGGAATTCACATCAGCCCCCAAACACACCTTAGGGGAAGACTTCAGGATCTGCCCCCAGTAACACCTCCAGCTGGACAGCTGGAGACCCAAGTTACAACTTTAATTTTAATAAAACACCTGAGTCTATGGAGCCATGTATTTACCCTATCATATTCCAACTACCACACTCTCCCAACTTGTTTTGAGGTAAAATTTCAGTCCGTTACTTCATTAGTTCACTAGCCTAAAGTATGAACTACAGTGTGAGCTATACAGGCACAGCAAAGCCCTGAGTTGGTAGAGAGAACCTGTCATGGTGGAGTTTGCCAAGCTTCATTCTGAGTCCCCTCTGTGGTGCCCTGGCAACTCCATTGATGGCAGAGCCAGTCTCTGCAGATGCCATGCTCACGCTGACGCAGTGGGCTCAGCAAGACGAGGATGGCTTCATCATCTCCAATTAGAAGCCCCAGCCCTGAATTATCAACCTGCATTTCTATGACCACCTCAGGCTTAAGGAGCCAATTATGTGTGCCCCGGTCACTGGCTGTGCTTATACTAGACACATCCTGGTGTCAGATCCAATGCACTTATTAATGAAAGAAGCTATTCTTATGTGTGTGTGTTTTGTGGGTGATAGAAGAATGAAGTCGATACAAAGTGCCACTCCCACCACCCACCTTGATCAGTGTCTTCCTTACCAATACCTAAGGAGGGCAACACATCAGCATGAGCTAACTTCTGAGATAAGTAATATCAGTCATGAGATGAGAGTAGATATGAAATGAGCTGTGAGACCTGGACAAAAGGCTGGGGAAGCACTCAAACACTAGGTGAGTTTCCAGAGCAGGTTAAGGAGACATTGAGTGGGAGGAGGGACAGTTATAAATACTAATGGAATACCTACTCTGTATCAGGTGCAGTAACAGGCAGAATCCCTAAGAAACAGCCATGCAAATAATGGCATCAATTCTACTCACACTTCCCTAGATAAGCTGAGTGGGGAGATTTGCAACTCTTACCTTCTCAAGCAGGAAAGGTGCTCCCAGGACGAACCTCTTGCAGTGTTAAGCAGAACATCTGTGCTCTAAGGAATCATGCTTGTCATGTAGTAAAACCATCCACTCTAGCATAATGATCCACTGTAAATCTAGAGGGGAAGCTGGCCAGGATGATCATTTTAAAGAAGTCTATTTGTTTTCAATATAGCACCTTCCTGGGGGAGCTTCAAGGGTCATTTGAACTGTGAAATATCTTTTTGTGATAGTTGACCTTGAAACCCAAACCCTAGGTGAGATGTTCTGCTCTATAGAAATCAAGAAGCCAACGATCCTGAAAAATATCAGATAATACACACCACCATTCATTAAACCCATGATTGCAGTGAAATAGTGGGTGTCCTGATAGGAGACAGCCCCACACGCTAACTGGCACACCTTAGACTCCCCATTTTTATTGCTTGAACATACAGGAAGTTGAATCCATCCTTCTTCCCTGGTCAGCTGAGTCTAGTCCATATTAAGCAGAAGGATGCTGAGCCTCTTTGGAGGGATCCCACAGTCAGCCCAAGAGTGCAGTCCAGTTTCTCTGCCTTCAGCTCATTCTCTCAAATGGCTGATCCTCCTGCCTGCTGTCTCACTGGTTAAGGTTGAGTTCTCCTGACCTAGCCTGGAATGATGTCATGGCAGAAGTCATAATGGTGATGAGAAATTTATAGCTAATACTGATGAGCACTCACTATGTGTTGACCATGTGACCAAAAGCTCAAATGCATTACCTCATCCAGTCTGCACACCCACTGGGGAGAGAAAATATTGTTAGAAAGGTTACTTGACTTGTTCTTGGTCACAAAGCTAGCAAGTCATGCTGCCAGGTGTCAAATTCAAGGGTTTCTGATTTCATAGCCTATGTCCTCAACCATTTTACTGTTTAGCCTCAACAATGCTTATAGAAAAGCTGGTGAATTCAAAGTGGCTCTCACCCCTCATGGAATCAGGTCCTAGAGCTTTCCCCAGGCACAGTTCTGATCAAATTGGATCAACTACTTGTCTTTGAGTTCCTCCAAAGCAATGACTTATCTGACTCACATCTGTGTGGCTAGGACAAAGTAGGAGTCTGAACATACAGTCGGTGCGCAATTAATATCTGACAGGTTAATGGATGAATGTGTACCTGTGTTAATCCATGTACCCAAATGAAACCCTTGCCTTCTTTAGGGAACTCTCCCTGATAGTTAAAGCCCCCATGATTGCCCCATCTCTATGGAACTCCTCCCAACCTTTTCCTTTTTTATAAGAGTTGATTGCTTCCCAACTTTCCCTGTGCATCCCTTTCATTGTCAAGTTACTGATGCATCCTTAAACAGACCAGGAACAACGCAGAGGCTGGGATGATATTTGGTGCTTCTAGAAGTTCTCTCTTGCTAGGCTCAGACATAGCTAAGTACATTGACTCCATCCTGATGAAGCAGAAACAAGCAGTGAGGCCATCTGCCTCCTAAAGAATGACTTTTCTGCTTTCTGTCCTCCCTTCCTGCAGGAGCCTCCTCTGGCATCATTGACCTCCTACCGTCTCCCAGCGCAGCCACCAATTGGACTGCAGGATTGTTGGTGGACAGCAGCGAGATGATCTTCAAGTTTGATGGCAGGCAGGGTGCCAAGATCCCTGATGGGATTGTCCCAAAGAACCTGACAGACCAGTTTACCATCACCATGTGGATGAAACATGGTCCCAGCCCGGGTGTGAGAGCTGAGAAGGAAACCATCCTCTGCAACTCAGATAAAACTGGTGAGTCTCTAGCCCAGTCTGTTCTTTCCCAGCTGGCTGTGAAGACACGCCATGGAAGGTGTGCATAAAACCAAGAGTGTGAGAGAGGTCCTGTGAATATATTCTTGTGTCCAGAGAAAAAATTTAGAGCTGCTGTAGATAAGGTGAGCTTGGAATCTTCATCTTTACTTCAACAAAGATATTCCACATTTAATGTGTTATGTAAATACTTCCAAAGGCCTTCTTTTCAATAAAAAAGATCCTGCCAGCTTAAAGCAGTATTTTGAAAATCATGACCCTAAGTCATAGTGATAATTAGCATGTGATCCACATTTATGGTGTGCTGAGTCTGGGCAAGGTGCTTCACAGTTCATGGTCAAGCATGTTCCATTTCTTACTAGATTTGTGACACTAGGCAAGCTATTTAACATTTCTGTCTTATTTTCTCAACTCATAAAATGGGCATCATAATGCGATCTCCCTCCTAAGGTTTTATAATATTATCTATGTTATAAGTTTTCTTGCAGATTAAGTTCATTTAAATATACATGAAGTGCTTGGAACAGTGCCAGGCACATGGAATTTGTGAATGATGTTAGCTATTACTATTCTAAACCATTTCTTATACCTTTGCTTGAATTTTTATCAACCTAGGGTATTGCTGAGTTTCCCATCTTACATATAAGAAAACATCCAATGAGAAGTTAAATAACTTGCTCCAAATAATTGTATTTCCAGTAAGTATCAGAACTGGAATGCCATTAGCTATCATTAAACAACAGTAATTCCTATACTTCCATCACTGTACCCCACATGCACACACACATACAAATATTTTGAAATCTTTTATAAATTTATGACTCTATCACTAGCTATAATTCCAAAGTTTTCCATTTCAAATACAACTATTGTTAGGATACTCCAACTCAGTGCCACCCACAGCAGGTAGAACACTAAGAAGACAATGTAGCATGCAGTTCAGCCCCTGCTATTAGACAGCTGAATTTCATGCCTCAGCTCAACTGCTCCTTAAGTGTGACCTTTGAGGATTTACTAATTCCTCTGAGCCTCAGTTTCCCCTTATACAAAGTAAATGAAATAAGCATGAAATAAACTATAAAAGTGTTTAGAAAGCCAGTTATTGAATCAGTGCTTCATGAATTTAGCTGATGTTGCTATTATCATCATTATTGCTATCATTACTGCTTCTGGGTTTATTCCACTTCAGGCGACTCCATGAACCTCCACATTTTCTATACCGTCGATCTTTGCAATCTGTGTTAATATGTTTTCTTCTAGATGTGGAAACTGAAGCAGAATTGCCTAGCTTTCCTCTAGTCACAAGATCAGTCTGTGAAGGAGGAGGAGTCAGTGCTGACATAGGCTTTCTCTAGGACCTAGAGTGTCAGGGTATTCTCCCAGCTTGCTGGGAAAAGGGCAACATAACCCCACCTCCAATGTGAACCAGAAATCTGCTCAGGAGGATTGAGGCTTTACTGTGTGAGGAAGTAGAAGCCTCACTCCCTGATGCCTGCTGGCTGGGTTGCATTGCTTCCTGAAATCCAGAGGGATGGCACCCACCGAGGGAGGGAGAGACCTCTGAGACAAGAAGATATTCTGGCAGAGGAGGTCTGTTCTTCCAGGCTTCTTGGACCACCTGCCCTGGCTCTAAACAAAGCTAATAAAGGCAGAAATTCTCTCTGTGTTTTCCAAACAGTTATTAATAGAAACCATAGCAAAACAGTTATAGAATCATAGTGGTGACAAAAAAATATTTAGTGGACTCCCATAATTAGGCCCAGGGCACTTTAACAAGAAAGTATTTAAGTGTGCTTACCAGACACTGGCCACATGTGGCAACTTCCCTATCTTCCTTTCTGCTATTCTAGGGGAAGGTTCTGGAGAATGGTAATGCATGGGGGAAATGGCATTTGACATACTATGTTGCTTGTGGTCCCCAGGCACAATAGTGGTCTTTCTAATAACCAACACTCACTGAGCATCTGTTCCAGGCAGATGCTTTAAATTTCCTCATTATATCAATTATCATGTTTTCCATTACAGGGGATGGGAAGTCTAAATGAAAATATCAGAAACTGAAAAGTCAAAATAATGCAGGGAATGTGAGGTTCTTGTAACTGAAAACATCTAGATCTAGGCTCACTTCTTAAAGTCATCCTAGAGGTGAAGTATGATCAGGTGTTGGTTCCCTTTCTCTGCATCTTCTTAGGTCTATGCCCACATGTTTATCGGCTTCAGATCAGCAGACATGCCTGTAGCAGCTCCAAGTCTTCCAGTTATACACAGCATCTCCAAGAAGGGCAGAAGGGTCTCTCCTGCTTGCTTTCTGCTAAGACTTTTGTCAGGACTGCTTGGAAAAGCACTCTTATCCCTGGCCTAAGCCAAGTCCTTTCTTGCCACTTCCCAACAGAGACCTTGCATCCAGGAAAATTTTCTACCCTGCTGACCTGGACATGCATCTAGAGACAATCCCTGCAGTGGAAAGTTTCCTGGGGCCTATTTGAACAAAGCCAATCAGAGCTCACCCTTAGGGACTGCTGTCAATTTCGCCACACAAACTTTATAAGCAAAGTTTTTATAGCATATAAAGAAATCAATCACCATAACCTAGTCTTAGGCCACTTTAACACAGTTCAGTATCAGTGTCATCATACAGACAAGGAAACTGAAAATCTCAGGAGGCTAAATAATTCTCAATACCATGAAAGATACAGCATCACCCAAAATCCTCCTGTATCTAAGGCCATCGCATGGCCACAGGCTCACACACCCAACATTTACACAGAGCACATGCCTCTGGGCAGATTTCTCTGTGATCTACAACACAGGAAAATGCAGGTTCACTGAGCATAAAGAGTAGCTACTCTTCTGCAGGGGGGGGGTGCATCTCATCGCTGTAGGTATCATGGCTGAGTCCACACATGAGATTTTTATCAGCAGGTAAGGAAATCTTTACATCAGAGGAAGAAAAGGTCCCACTGATTGCTTTGAACAGGGAGGGAGTGTTTATTTATTGTTTTAGAGAGCCACAGAATTATGTCTAATGCTGGAAAATCAATTTGTTTCCTCTTCCTAGAAGCTAAAAGTGAGGCAGCTCCTCTTAGCATAGATTAGGTAGACAAAAGAGATGTGTTCTGTGGTCCCTGTGTCAAGCCTGATGAAATAAAAGCCCAGAATTTCATGAGAAACCAACTATGCTGAAGGAGAACAGAGGAGCTGATATGTTTATTAGAGAGCCCTTAACCCTCACCCTTAACCCTCACCGGTGTTTGTCACACGTCCTAAAAGCACTTGTCAGCTTGAGTAACTTTTAGCCTGGGCCTGATATATCTGTTGGAGCAGTGGTTAAAGGCCAGATGGCTTCTCAGCAGAGGTTTTACTATGGGCTCTTCCAGGATGTTTTCCATTTCAGTGACTTACATCATAGGTGTTTCAGAACATTCATCAGAACCCAATATCAATGAGAAAATGCAGCCTGTTTCTTTGTGCACTGAGCTATGCTAAACGATAAGACTCCTCTGATAGAAACTGACACAGAAATGCTCTCACACCCCAAACCTTTCTGCTTTTCAGAAATGAACCGGCATCACTACGCTCTCTATGTGCACAACTGCCGCCTCGTCTTCCTCTTGAGGAAGGACTTCGACCAAGCCGACACATTTCGCCCAGCAGAGTTCCACTGGAAGCTGGACCAGGTAAGGCTCTTGGGGCACGCCTGGCCCTCCTATCACCTTTGCAGGGATGATCATTTGCTCCAGGGCCATGGGAGGATAGGCACCCCCAGGTCTGCTCAGGTGTTATTTGTTTTGAAAAGTCAGCTCAGGAAGGTTGAAATGGAAACTATCTTCTAAAAGCTAGTTGGAGGAAGGAGAGCCACCCTGAGACACTGTGGGGCCAGTGGACTGAACCGCATACTTTACCGCCATTGTTCTGTGTTGATCCCTGGGGAGTTGCTGCTTCTGAACTCCAGGCCCAACATTCACATCTTTTTACCAGTGACATGTCTCCCCTTTGACACTCTGCTTCCTCCCTTGGGTGACAGTCCTGATGATTTTGATGACAAGAGGTTAAGAGCAGGGAACTGAGAACTTTGAAGCAAACAGTGACACCGTGTCATGAACAGTGTCTGAGTCATTCTAGAACTTTCTAACTTGATTACAGAGGCCAGTCAGTTGTCACTCTTGTCAATGACAAATCAAGCATGTGGATGGAGTCCAGAACTTTGAAGTGTGTTTCTGAGGACTGGATGGTACTGAGACTAAGAACGAGTGCTCAGTTCTCCAGGGGCTGCACAGCAAGGTTCGTAGCAAGAGTAGCACTGGTTTTCATCTAGATCCTAAGGGGTGGGGGTCTGTTTGTGGAAAGCAGTTTTAAATAAGCAAAGGAGAATACCAGCAGCCATGGATGGAGTGTTGCAGAAATGAACAGATGCAATGATGAGCTCTTTAGGACCCTCTCTAACTCAGACCCCAGACTCTTGCTTTGGTTTTGTCCCACATTTGTCCTGAGCTAGGTGCTTCTGGGACCCTCAGACTTCCTGCTCC
Organism: Zapus hudsonius; assembly: GCA_004024765.1. Classification (NCBI taxonomy): domain Eukaryota; kingdom Metazoa; phylum Chordata; class Mammalia; order Rodentia; family Dipodidae; genus Zapus; species Zapus hudsonius. The sequence continues at coordinate 39,453 of PVHP010006867.1, read as the reverse complement.
CTCTAAACTACACTGTACATATTACTGCCTTGACTTTTCTTGGGCTCAATATTTCATAGCCTGTGCTTGCTGCCTCCTATTTCTCCACCTCCTCTCCATCCTATTCTAAACCCCTGGCCCCCAGGGGGCTCAGCTCAGAGAGAACTAGTTCATGTTGACGAGTGAGTGAGTGCTGTCTCTTCCATCCTCACAGAAGCACACATATCTGCTCTTTGAAACAAAGATTCATTGACCTAGGGAATCCTCACTAGTAGAACTTTGACATTGTGAGAAATTGAGGGGACAGTGTGGGGAGCCAGGAGCAACTGCCTGACTCACTCTCAGTAAATATCACCTGCTAGATCCCAGGACTCTTAAAAGATGGCATGTACATTAGTCTGGTTTTCTCTGAGTTAGGAATTCTGGGTCTTACAGGAGTGGTAAAATCATGACATTGTTTATATGATTTCTCAGCAACCTCACAGCTATGGCCTAAAGTGCCAGATGGCTTTTATGAGGTGTTTTAAAATATATAATACAAATTGAAGTGAATTAAAATAAATTCCATATCGTGAGGGTTTTTTTTAATAAGAACATTGCCATACTAGTAGACAATTATAGACACCCTGTGGCACTTTCTGAGATGGGATTGAGAAGCATAGAGACAAGCAAATGAAGCTTCAGGGTTTGAAATTAAAAATAGGCAATAAAAAAATTCAGGTTGTACCAATAAATGTAGAGTGAAGCCAGCAGCTCTGAAATCTGTTTCTAAAGCAGGGTGTTTAAGGAGTCACTGAACACCTTTCAAGCTCTCCTGGCCCTGTTGATGTTTCATTTGGAGCCTGCTGGGTGCCAAGCATGCTGTACCTGTGAGACCATTCTCAACTCTGCTGCAGGCTTTCTGTGAGCATTATGAGGCAGGAGACCCAGCTCAGTGACTTGCCCAGAGCCACACAGCAAACCATGGCCAGCATCTGCCCTTTCTATCATGCTGTGCTGCTTCTGTGGTCAGCACACTAAGTTTCAGTGGGAAATCCCTTAATTCATAGATCAGGTATCACCATAATGCAAAACTGTTGGTGGTCTTGATGAAACCTTACCAAATGGCCAGATCTTCATTTGGCTTCATCTTTCCCTAACATAACTGTCATACAAAATACCCCAGACAAAACGGCTTAGAAAATAGAAATGTACCTTTACCCAGTTTAGGAGGCTGAGAAGTCCAAGGTCAAGGTGCCTGTTGATGGTGTTCCTGGTGGAACTGCCTTCCTGGTTACAGAGGATCTCCTTCACACTCTGTATTGTATCCTCAATGGCAGAGAAGAGAGAAAGAAAGAGAGACAGACAGACAGACAGACAGACAGACAGACAGTGTGTTCTGGTGCCTGGGCCTCTTTTTATGAGGAACCAGTCCTGTCTATTCAAGCCCCCACCCTATGGTTTCATTTAACCTCACTTGCTTGCCCTGTCTCCAAATATATTGAGATTTAGTGTTTTATAGTATAAGTTAGGGAAGGACACAATTTAGTCCATAGCATTTCTGTTTTAAAGAAATGAATATTCTGAGTTCCTATTGGTCTGAAGCCACAGCCCACCTGGGCAGCTGCCAGTGAAGAAAGGAGAGGGGGTGCAGCAACCCTCAACAATGCTGTGCTAATAACTTGATGATATAGATGTAGATATAGATGATATAGATACTGATGGATAGATAGATCAGAACATAGATATGCCTTCTCTCCACTCAGCTCCCTGTAGCACCAGAAACTTACCAGAAGTTTCTTAGATGTCAGCTCCCCCCCCCAGAAAAGCATCCTAGAAAATCTCCTGGAGTGTTACCTCTCCCCTCCTTGTCTCAGCCTCCTTGCAGAACTTCATGGATTCTTCCAGCATTGCAATCACCCAGTTATCCTGCCTATCTGCTCCTTTTCCCTGAGCACCTGAGAGCAGGAAGGCTCATGCCCAGCTTTTCAGCCCTGAGTACCTAGTTGGTACCCAGTAAATATCTGCAAACAGTGAATGGAGATGGAGATAAAAGAAGAGAAATTTAGTGAGGCTGGGGAGGAGGGAAAAAGAGGGACAGAGAAAAGAAAAATCTAGAGATAGCTAAAATTTTTTAAAGATACTTTAAAATCTAGAGGTATTTTTAATTTCTGGTGATTAATTGATTGCTTGATTCATTTCACTGGGCATTTATAAAATTTTAATGTTGCCCCTCCTTTTTCTAATGCTCTGATTTTCAGCATTGTTCATCTTCTATCTGGAGTGCTTATTTCAAAGATGCCACTGGATTTCCCACGAATGGGTCTATAGCTAGCCTTAACCAGAAAGAACTCAAGCTGATATAATAGATCTTGTGTAGATAAACTACTGGTCCACCCTGGAAATTTCAGAAACATCTTACCTTTTCTAATGCTTAATGCGGCTCTTTTGTTTCTTTGCCTAGCTGTTTATTCTGAGTACAATCTGTGATGCTCTGTACAGAATTCCCAAGATGGGCAGCAAAAATAGGAACCTCTGCTCTCTAGAAGTTTCTATGATCATGGGTCACAAAATTTACAGTGTTATATGGGATTTCATGTGGGAGCCCAGGCAGGGACATGTGATGTGGACCTAGAGATGAGCTAGGAAAGCCTGAGGGAGGATCACTGAATGGAGTAGGACATTCCATGGTGCTGGAAGCCAGTGAGCTAGAGGGCTGTCAGGCCTGGCAGAAGCCTGGAGAAGAGGGAGAAAACTGGCAAGTGAAGCAGGTGAGACTCAAATCCTCAGTGGATTTATATCACGTCATCCCTAGTGGAAGAGACCCCAACCCGTATATCTGCTATTCAAAAGAAGTCAATAGATGCCAGGGAGAGACAAACATGGAGAGTCTGCCATGACATTACATCAAGTTTAAGCAAAATGTAACTCTGGCCAGACCTTCAACTGGGCTGGTGGCAGGTACTGTATGTAGAACCAGTTTCCCCTCTTTCTGTCTCCACAGCCAGGACAGGACACAGCACTAAACAGGTGCATTTGAATAGTAAGCTCCTCATGGGCATTGAAACTAGAGCGACAGTGTGTGTGTGTGTGTGTGTGTGTGTGTGTGTGTGTGTGTGTGTGACTGTTTTCACACAGTTCTTCAGAAGTGTGGTCACGAGTGAAGCAGTTGCTTGTGTCACAGAGGTGCATGTGCTTTCAGAAGGTGTTTGCCAAGTTGCTTGAACAATGTCATAAATCTGTAACCAGGCAGCCCCAGAATGCCTTTGACAGCCAAGCACTTCTCACTAAAGTGATCCTAATGGTGAAGAGAATGTCATTTTAATGGGCTTTTTACTTATGATCCACTCACACAAAACCCTCAAGCCTACAGTTTGCCATGTGAAAACCCAGACAAGAGCACAGGAGAATGCCCAAGCTTCCGGCACACATGGGAAATGTTTATCAATATGTAGCCTCTCCTAGCTTTAATGTTATTTGGATATTATTGACTCAGTGTTGTGAATGCTAATGATCTTCTCTTTGGACCTACTATTGCTGAAGGTCTATAGCATTCGGCACTCAAGCTAGAGCTTGAGTTACAGCTTCTGGGGCAACAAGAGCACAGGTGTCCCCAGTTCATCCAAAGAGAATACAGTATCTGTAAAGAACTGTGGTGAGCACAGATGCAGAAGTTGGTTTCATATGGTTGGCCATTGTCTTGTCTTTGCACCAGGCATAGGAATAATGGGCATGACTATCCTGGGGAAGCTCACGGCTCTGCCTGGTTCATACCCAGCCAATGTACCCTAGGAACATTCTTATGCAGGAATCCTAGACTAATAATTGTGTGCTACTGGGCATCAAAAATAAGTGGAGACAGCAGGCCAGGTGAAGCGAAGTATCCGGCTGGATGAATTAAAGATCCATGTACAGGCCTGCTATTGTACTTTCAATTGCCTGGAAGCTAGAGATCAGATTTCTGTGTAAATCATTCCAGCTTTTTACATTTTCTCATTTTAAACATGTATAGCATCAGGCCTGGCCAAATATTCTTACAATATACCTTTATCATGTGGTCACTAGATTGTGACTATTTATTGAATAAAATTATTATTTTGATATAAGAAAAGCACAATCAGGTGTCTTCCTGAGAAGTCTGAATCTTTTTTGGAGGCTTTGGAGCTCACTTGTGCCTTATTAATGCTTCTCATTCTCCTAGCTCCCTGGCCCATCCCTCTTAGATAATGCTGGACCCCCCAGTGGGGAAGTATGTCTGATCCCAAGCAGTCCTAGCGAGCCACATCCAAAGGGGAGAGGTGGATATAAGTGTGCACCCCACCCCTTTCCCAGAACCAGGTCTTCCTCCTGTATAAAGGAGAAAATAAGTCACAGATCCAGCCTTTCCCAAAGCCAAGATTTGATCAACTCTGTCAAAACCTTTCCCTGATCCACTTCCTGTAGAATGCTAAAGCTCCCGGAGGAAGATAAAAGTGACTGTGTCCATGATTCTTGGGAAGAATGAATGCTAGAATGATGCCAAGTCAGTTTTCTTACATCTGCTCATTCAGCCACACTGGGAGTCAAATAGGTTAGTTCAATCATTATTATAGTCAAATGCCAAGAAGTTAATTAGAGACTGGTCAGTCCAATCCAGGCCAGTCATCTTAATGAGCAAAATAATTGGACGTTGTCAGCACTCTAATTCTGCTATTAAAGACTCACTCCTGGATGCCTGGCCAGGTTTCCTCTACCGCAGTATAATACTGTCCTCATTGAAGCCTGCTTTCTTTTGAGAATAGATGTCCTAAACAGAAGTGTGGGGGGGGGAGTCTAGAACCTCTATTTTCTTATTCAGGTGGAACCCCAAGTGAGCTTTTCAAAGATGCCAATTTGAAGACTCATTCTGAGTCAATAATATATATGGGAAGGGTCTCAAGTACAGACCCCCCACTTGCAGGTACAAAGAGAACCTAGTTTATTTAGTTCTTTATAATAAATGTGGGATCCCTGAAAAGTCCCTGATCTCCACAGAACCCCCTTCCATGTCTCTTTCCATGCCCAATATAGTTTCTAGTCCTTGAAGAAAAATGGCTTCCATGGCTTCATGGAAGGATCCTCAGTCTCCACTCCCCACAGGGGTGTTTTCCAACTCCAGGGTAAGTACTGTACAATCAAAGGTTGGTCTGCTCTCTGTCAAGGTGGGGTGGCATGTTTGCACATTGTATCCTGTTTTCTGAGAGACGGTGCCAACATGCTAGCTAGCACCCCACTGTCTAAGTCATGTGCACCTTGTGGCATCTTTTCATCACGCCCTTGGTCCCTGCCTCACAGCTGCTCATGAGTACCACTACACCATGTCACCTCTGTGATATACATTTGCACAAATAGAAGGAAAACAGCACCAAAAGATGTTATCTCCTAATCCTTGAATCATCTGGGTGTGTTGCTTTAAGTGTTTACTTCCATGAGCAGCTAAAGATCTTGAGATGGAAAGATTGTTGTGGATCATTATTCTGAAATGACAGAGTCCTCATGAGGGGGGAGGCAGGAGGGATAAAAGAACATGTGAAGATGGAAAGATAGGTCTAATGTGATGTGGTAAAGAGTGTGTGAGGCCATAAGCCAAGTCATGAGACAAACTTCAAAGAGTAGCAAAGGGAAAGTTTCTTCCAAGAGCCTTCAGAAAGGATAAAGTCATGCTGACACCGTGAGTTCAGTCTAGTAAAACTCATTTCATTCTTCTGACCTCCAAAACTATAAGATCATAAATCTGTGTTGTTCTAAACAAAGTCAGTGGTAATTTGTTACAGCAGCAATAGGAAACTAATACAGCACTTCTGAGCCTTGGGGATGTCTCAGGATCATAAATCAAGCTAAGTCCCTCTTCCTGAGGTGACCCTGGGACATGCTTTCAGAATAGGCATAGAGACTCCTCTGTATGTTAATGTAGGTGCTGACCCAAAGGGCTCCAGAGACCCTCCCCTTCAAGGAAGGTACTAGGATGGAGGGAAGAGGGAAAGATGACCAACAATAACCCCATCCACTGCTTGCTCCCAGCTCACACCAGATCTGTTTCCTTGCCAGCCTCTGGATGAGGATCCACAGGGGGCAGATTTGGAGCTTTCTTTCTTTACTGAGCTAAATGGACTAGTAGAAGGAGAAGCCTGGGAAGGTCACTTAAGAGTGACACTTTGAAGAACATATTTTGCCCCTGGACTCTCTCTCTCTCTCTCTCTCTCTCTCTCTCTCTCTCTCTCTCTCTCTCTCTCTCTCTCTCTCACTTGAACTTGAAAGCTGTACAACTGCTAACCTTTACTAAGTCAAAGTTGATAATTATTTTATATATTTCTTCCATGGTTGTCAGAACTGCCTCCTCACTGGTCTCTCCTTCCCTGATGAATACTTGCTTAGCAATTCTTTTCACTTCCATGAAATCACTATTGGTGTTTCAGCTTCTACATCTACCCAGATGCAATGAATATGTTTTCAGTAGAAGTCTTCATTACATATTTAAAATCAGTGTGAAAGAGAAGGAAATAAAAGAAAAAAGAAATAAAAATTTTAAAAGAAGGAAATAAGTCACCATTTCAAGGAATTTTGTTTCACTGCATAAAGTGGAAATAATATCAACACACAATTAAGATGATTAGTAAATCAAATAACCTTTCAGATAATGAATTAAGACGCCAGAGCCTTGGGTGGTCCCAATGGAGACAGCATGGATTCATTCACAGCCTTGGCTTAGGCATGCTCCCGCCATTTTAGTTTCTTTCAGGGACTGGTGCCAGTGGGAAGGGAGGGAGGGAGGGAGGGAGGGAGAGAGAGAGAGAGAGAGAGAGAGAGAGAGAGAGAGAGAGAGAGAGAGAGAGAGAGAGAGAGAGAGAGAGGAGAGAGAGAAAGACAGGAAATTGACAGGTTGAATCTTAATACTAAATAGCCATTTCTAATGCTAACCTCTTCCTTAAGTGACAGGAGGTGAAACACTGGGCCCTGGAAAGTCCCTCTGCAGTGAGACTTGGAACCATCATTACTTTAGCTCTTACTCTCTGTTAAGTAAGTATTTTGCAATTTGGACATAGCAACCAGGTTGAGAACCAAAATGTGAGATGCAACAAGACGTTTATATAGCTCTTGTCTCATAAAGGAAGAACCTTGAACATGACTCGGAATGTCCATCCTCCAAGAGGATAAAAGGTAACATTCTTGAGATGTGAACATTTTCAAACTCAGTGAATGTACAAGGTAGCAAGATGAACCAATATCTATGCTGATGCTCAAGCATTTAGCCCAGGGCATAGATGTCCACCCATAATCAGGTTCTAAATTCATTCAGTAGTCATAGATTTGCATTTTTGAAGCAATGGTCAGCATGCTCCTGAGGCATAGTGATGAAACAGCCATTCATCCCATAAAACCAAGAGAAGACAGTGGGGCCAACTTTTCAGGACCTCTCCTTTGAGGAAGTCTTGAAAAGCAATAACCCTGGAGGCCCAACAGGGAGATTAATTTGTTCTATCTTCCCTGCTTCCTCCCAATCTCCTATGAGTCATCTGTTTCCATCCTTAATGTCTAAACATGCAAATATTGCTGCACTTACTGCTCATTAGTTTAGCTAAAGGAAGTGCCCTTTAATTATGCCTCTAAATAATGAACCTCCTCCATCACCTTGACAATCAGTGCATATTTAGAAGGAAGCAAGGACTCATTATGAAGCAACTACTGCATCCCTTGGTTACTCAGAAGATGGTTGCTTTCTTGAGGCAATAGAAGTAGGAGTCAAAAGACAAACGTGCTTTGCGATTATTAACTCCTTGTGGCCTTGAGTGTAAGAATGGCATCCAATTAGATAGTCACACATTACATATAAGGGATACAAAGGAGAAACTGGTGCTTTCTGAGAGGCTATGTGTCCTATTTTGAAAACTTGATTTATATGAGATATATATGATGAGATATATAGCATATAGTCATATATATATATATGTATATATATATATATATATATATATAGAGAGAGAGAGAGAGAGAGAGAGAATCTCACAGTTAGTTTTGGAGGCAAATCTTGACTGTATAAATAATGAATTTATGGCACTCTGAGACATAAACCAGTTTGACTGAAGTGTTGTCCAAGGTTCCGTGTTGCTTACTATCATGTTTCTATTTTGTTGAGATTTCCATATGTTGTCTGAACTGGGTATCTACCAAGCCTTCACCATAAGTCTTCAATTATTGATCTAAGCAGAAACCCACAGAAATAGTTTGTTGCTATGTAATTCCCAATAGCAGAGTATGTGTGAACCTGTCTGCCTAGCTTGGAAAAATAAAGCACAATGTGTTATGAATGGCAAGTCATCCCCACCATCTCTGGCTCATTTTCGTGTTCCTCTTTCAATAATGTAGGCAAGGGCCACACTGTTAGCATTCCTCTGATTTCCTTCATAAGAGATAACTGACTTTACCTCTCTGGGCAAAAGGGGCTGAAAAACTTTCATTGCAGCCTTTTCCACCTTTTATTATATTACTTTCTTCACTACACTGGGATGTCACTTTAACACAGTTTCAAACCCAAACATGTTCAGTAAATGTGTCTTAATTGTCTAAACATATCTGAGTGACATAATCTGACCTTCACTGTAATTGCAAAAAGATACACAATACGACTTTGGTTATTACTTACTATCTGAGGAACACTGAAAAAGAATACCCTTTCCCACCAAAAACCCCAAGGTGGCTTTTGCATTGCCTTTGGTATATCTGTTTATTGAGTAGTATTCAGCAATAAAGAATAAATAACCCACTCATATAACAACATGGATGAGTCTCAGAAATCTTATGCTATATAAAAGCACTAGGACACAAAAAGTACATGTTGCATGACTTCATTTGCCTAGAATATCCATAAAAGGCGATTCTTTATAATGAAAAAGCTGATCTGTTCCACCTAGGGCCTGGGCTCAAAGTGAAAAGTAACTGCAAACAAACACACATAACCTTATTTGGGAATAGAATTGTTCTAAAACTGGATTGTGCGGTGATTACACGACTCTATAAATTTATTAAAACCACTGAATTATGCACTGACAATGAGTGAATTTTATGATGTTGTGATCATGCCTCAATGAAGCTATTATAAATAGAGACTGAAAAAAAGGAGAAAGAAGGGGAAAATGGAAGGAAGGGAGGGAGGGGAGACAGCCACGTTCTCTCAGCTTGAAGTGTTAAAGGTGTTGAGTATTGCCAGGGTTCTTAGAAATTGAAAGGATAAATAGTGATAGGGAGGCAAGAAGGTAGCTGAAAATCTAAACACAAGCTCTCCAGAAATCTATCAAACTTTCAACTGCCCTGTGATCTGTGTCCCTGGAGGAAAACCACAAGAACCCAGTAAAAAGTAATACTAGCAAATGTGAACAACAGAGCAGATATGGTAGCCACTGTGGACTGCAAAGGAGTGGAATTCTTCCAAGTAAGAAAGGCTGGGTAAACATCAAGGTTTTCCAGGAGAATGCCAGAAGAGACACACTGGAAGATTTCTGAGTATGAGCCAGGATTAAAGGACGGACCTAGGACTAAAGATAAACACGAACAAGTGAACATCTACTAGTGCAAGATGAGCTCCAGGAACTTCACTGAAGTCAGCCATCTCAGAACATCAGAACAGCAATGGAATCCAAAGCACCAGTGTGCCATCATAGGGGTAACCTGGACAAACACCCGACCAGATGCACTCTGTGGAAGAAAAGGGTTTATTTCAGTTTATAGTCTCTAGGGGAAATTTCATCATGGTATGTCAGAGCAAAGGCTGGGCCTCACATCTTGTCACATATCTGAGTGGAAGTAATCTAAGTACTGGGATTAAAGCTGGGCCAATAAACCTTAAGGCCCACCCCTAGTGACACGCTGCCTCCTAGCAAGGCTCCACCTTCCAAAGACTCTAATCAGCTGGGGATTGAGTATGAGGTTAATCACAAACATGGTGGACACTGAATTCAAACATCCATATCTACAGCATTTCACTCCTGGGCCTCAAAGACTCACAACATCTCATGATGAAAAATGTATTCACTATAACTTTAAAAGTCTCCATAGTCTCTACAAATCCCTGTACCCTTCAAAAGTCCAAAGACTCTTCTGAAACCCAAGATGGTTTCTAAATTGTGAACCCTGTAAAATTAAAACACAATTTGCATACTTCCAACACATAACGGCACAGAGTAAACATTTCCATTTCAAAAGGAGGAACTAGGCACAACAAAGAGAGATGGGATCAATGCAAGATTACAAAACAAGCAAAGCAAACATCCATAACTACAGCTTCATGTTCAGCAACTGAGATATAGGACAAAATCTCTGGGCTCCACAATCTGTCCTTCCAGTCTTGGCTGCTTGCTTTGCAGTCACATCCACCTAAGCCAGAGTCAGCAGTTTTCCTTAGCAGACATCTCTTAGTCCTGGCATCTACAAAATCCTAGGGTCTCGAGTGCAACCCATGGTTCATCTTTACAGCACTGTTCCTCATATTGCCTCTGTGTGGGGACTCCAACCCTGTTTTCCCACTTTCCGTACTTGTCACCCTGTTTTCTGTATCTGTCATACTCCCTAAACCAGGACCAGGGGTGCTACCAAATTTGTTAATCCAGGCAGGAATAAAGATGTCTTTGAGGAGCAGGAAACTCCTTCAGCATTCTTCCTTCAGGCCCCTTTTTTCATAAGAATTAGACTCCTTTTGTCCAAATGTAAAACTCCATAGTAGTCATCTGCTAAACAATTGCAGCTAAAGCTATTGTAGTCTCTCTGCCTAGAATCCAAACCTGCTCACATTTCTGCTGCCAAACACACCAGGCCATTGCTTTCAAATCCAACTTTATTCAAGTTCTCAGGACACGGCAAGGTTGTAGCTTCTAGTCTACTTCCTAGCAAAGTCTGTTTTCTCATCTGAAACCTCATACGCCAATCTTTCACTGGCAAAGATCTCACTTCACTTGGGTATTTCAAACTCTCACCAGAGTGGGCCATCAAGATCTGCTTATAGCACTGCAAGGCTTCTCTGGTCCAAATTTCCAAATGCTTCCTGATTCCTCCAGCAAACTAACTCCAAAAGACCAAAACCCCCAGGGCCAGTGTTACTGCCCTAATGACTCCACTTCTCAGAACCAACTTTCTGTTGCAGTTGGCTTCTTGGTGCTGGGACAAAACACCAAACCAGAAGCAGTTTATGGGAGGAAAGGGTTTCTTTGGGCTGCTAGTCTCAATGGGAAGTTTCATCATGACATGAGGCTGGGCATCACATGTTGTCACATACCTGGGTGGAAGTAGTCTAACTACTTGGAGCTGGGCTGATAAACCTCAAAGCCTACCCCCAGTGATGTATCACAATATCTGAAGCAAGTAGATGGACTTGGAAGTAACATAAAAAATTAAGTGAATCAGTGATAGTAAAACTTTTTTTTAAAATTTGTTGTAATGTGTCACTTTAAAGACTGGATAAGACCAACAAAATTCAGGTTGACTAATGGAAACAGTTGACAATGAAATGGTTGACAATGGAAAGAGCTAGTCATAATGTCCTCAACCTGCTGAATATCAAAAATAAAGTAAAAATCTTAAAGTTAGCCAGCAAATATCACATGTGACAATCAAACAACATGAAGTAGGAACCAATATTTTACTGAAAACTTTGGAAACCAAAAGGCAAAGAAAAGTCCTCCCAGTAAAAAGGAAATGGTAGCAGAATAAAAAACCTACAGAGGAAGAATTCTGGAAATGGTGACTATGTATAATATGCAGGGTTATCTTTCCTTCTGTTTCAATTCTCTAAATGACTGCAGTGTAAGTGCAGAGATATGACAGTGAGTTGTGGGGAATGTAATGCAGGTAGATGCAGAGGGAGAAGAGAACCAAAGGAAATATGGTGGAAATGTTACAATGGTGAAACATTTCTCATGTTCTCTGTGAGGTATTATAAGGTCACGTATAAATATGCTGTGATCATATAAAAGTGCATATTAAAGAATGTTTAATTAAAGTTTAATTAAAGTGAGATCACAGGGGTACTAAGGGAAAAACTGCAAGTTTAGGAGGTCATAGGTTTCTTGGAGCAGACAAACAAAAAGTGATGATAGTGACAAAGCACCAGTCTTGGTCATGGGTCACAACTAGAAAGGCAGAAACTGAATCTGGAATTTCTGGAGAAGGCAGTAATGATGAAGGGCCCAATCTCACCTTCACACATTGGACTATAAAGCAGGGATACTGTTTACGAACATAGAGTTGCCTATTTGTCATGAAAGAGGATTCAAGAGTGCTTGGAGAGAAAATCCTGAGTCTGGGAAAAGAGCAGTTGCACTAATTATGTGTGAGGGATTTGGAGAGTAACCTGGGAAGGCAGAATATATTGCTTTCATGTCCATATGATGCAATGATGTCATATTTGCCTGGATGTGGACCCCTGCTAAGGTCCCAAGAGAACAGCACTGCCCAGGGTAGAGTAATTGTCCTTTATCCATCTATACATAAAATGATCGTTATTTATCCAAACAGTCTGTGCTGGTCATGGGTGCAAATTAGTAATGAGGTCTGAAAACATAAAGGGATCAGCTGTAAATATAAGTGTGAAGGGGTAAACTGCAGGTATTCATGCAGAAGAATATTCACCACAAACTCAGGAATGAACCCTTATTTGTATCATCAGTTTCCCATATTTATGTGGAAGTTACTGTGTATACCCATCTCTCACCTCCAAGTTATTTTGGCCATTTTCCTACATTATCTTGTAAGAATATCCTAGTGCAAGTTTTCTGGTGAATTTCTTCATAATAATCTAAGTGAAGATACAGCACAGTTTGCCCTTCCTACCTCTTTATTAGTAGAGATGAGTTGGTATTTGTTTTAACATCGTTACTCAAGATCCAAAGATAAAGACTGAGAACAGTGCTGGAGCTATTTCTGTATTTGTTTGCATGAGGCTATGTACCTGTCTCCTCTTCCCTAGGAAGTGACTCCCTCTCCCAGTAGGAAATGTCCTACCTCTGCGTCCTGGTCTTTCATGCATGTTAGATACTAAACACCCCTCTTCTTTCTATGAGGTTGCCCTGGAAACTGAGAGCTTGTCATCAAGCCACATACTTTTCCATAATGCCACCTTGTCAAAGGTTTTATTACTGTTTCAAATACAGGGGACAATGAAGCCACAGCCAATTCAACACAAAGCAAAGATAAACTCATATCTATTATTGAGACTTAAAATGTGAGCCCATGGTTGGAACATAAATATGACTTGGGACTTGAATTGCTTAAAGAATTTTCTGATATAATCCACTTGTTTCATCTATAAACATATGAATAAACTGAAGCCTTATAAGCCAAGAGTAAAAATATACCTTTGGGTTTGTTCTAGAACACTAAAAATATTCCTTTGCCACAACTAACAAAAATGTATCACATTTAGGAACCCAAAAGTATAAAAAGCATTCTTTAATGTGGGCAAAATAAAAAACTAAGCTGTGTTTACACACTGCCTGTTAATTCACACATCTATTTAGTTATTCACAAGTCTTGAGCAAGAGCAAATTTAAAATAAACTTTATATTTCAGGGACAGAAACCGTTAAGTGAAAAGCCTGCAGGCTTTGGAGTCTCTCAGATCTGTTTGCCAGCTCAGTTCTGTCCCTTATCATTGCTGTCATCTTAGGCAGTCACTTTCCTTCCTTGAGATTCAGTTTCCTCAGCTGTAAGATGAAGATAACCATAAATGTATCATGGGTGCTTATGAGGACTTAATGACAGAATGTGGAAAAAGATTAATGAGATAGTGTCAGCAGAACATTGAACTCCTGGGAGCATGTTGTTGGGCCAGTGCCATATAAATGCGCACGTGAACAGAACAGGTAGGTAGGTAGGTAGGTAGGTAGATAGACAGACAGACAGATAGACAGATAGATGATTGATAGATAGATAGATAGATAGATAGATAGATAGATAGATAGATAGATAGATGAGAGATAATAGATAGATAGATAGATAGATAGATAGATAGATAGATAGATAGATAGATAGACAGACAGATAGACAGATAGATAGATAGATAGATAGATAGATAGATAGATAGATAGATAGATAGATGAGAGATAATAGATAGATAGATAGATAGATAGATAGATAGATAGATAGACAGATAGACAGATAGATGATAGATAGATAGATAGATAGATAGATAGATAGATAGATAGATAGATGAGAGATAATAGATAGATAGATAGATAGATAGATAGATAGATAGATAGATAGATAGATAGATAGATAGATAGGGGATAGGGCATAGCTACCATAGAAGGAAAGAGCACTGGCCCAGTGTAGACTTCATAGACTAGTATTGATCTGGTAAGAACAGAACATATGGTAGTACCCAGAATTCTCACAGGTTCTTGCTCTTATTAAGCAGATTTGGTCCTAACATATCATTTTCACTAAAAGTAATAATTATAGTTTCTTAAAGAATTAGTTGGTCCTGAGTTTGGTGGCAATAATGTGGGAGGTGAGCTTGGATTCAGTTCCCTGTTTACAGTGAAGAAAGGGCAGAGGAACATTTTGCACGAATCTGAGTATACAAATAATTCAATCCACACCCAAGACGCCCCACTGGTCACATGACCTGGGCTCTTCGAAAGATGAATTGCAAGGAAAAGTAAAGTGATAAAACAGGATTCTATGTATTTGAAAGGATTTTAGAAACATATCAAGTTTTCCAATGGACAAAACTGAGGGATACAGATGTAAGTGTTCACGCTGTAGAGAATGTGGAGAAGTAAAGACTGTTAAAGCCAGGAGAGTGAGTCCCTTTGGGGGAGGAGAGGGTCACGTTTGAGGTGGAACTCATGAAAGGGGCTCCAGAGTAGCTTGTAGGAGTCCTGTTGTTGGTGTGGATGTGGCTATGTGGATGCCCAGTCTGTGATAGTTGGTTAAGTGCTATGCTTGTGTGGCCCAACATCTTGGTTGGATTATCCAGGAAATAAAGAATTAGCAGAAGCGGATGGCCACTGTGCACTTGACTTTCCCCTGCGACAGTGAATGATGCCTGGAGGCTTAAAGTTGAAGAATTAGAATACCATGATCAGAGACAGAAGACTGAGTGGAGAGAGTCACCTCACCTAGACTTGGAACCATTAAAGATTTCGATTAGACACTGAGGTGGGTCCCGACAAGTTTTAAACACCCCCCACATACTGACCCACTCTAAGAACACCTAGGACATGATTGACACTGTTTTGACTCTGAAGAACACACAATCTCATGGGTCAGGGGGGCAGGTTGTAGGCAGTCACAGTGTTCAAAGGCTGGACCCCTGCTATCCCAGCTCATCCTACCAGATGCGATAGGCAAAGTTACAGATGACTGACCAGAAAACAGACACTCTTGGGTCCATGAGTACAGATGGTGAGTCTATAAGGAGCCCAGGCCAGGAGCAGAAGTTTGCAACAGAAAATCATAAATTAACAATGTTAAAATGAATCATTTGGCAAGTAGGCAACAAGTTGATGTTTTAGGTTTGTTTTGTTTTCATGAAAAGACCCAAGTTTCAGCAAAGATGCATTACAGATGTGATGCAAGGGACAAGTATAAATTGGCACAGGTTTTCCAGGAGCACTTTAAGGTAGCCCTGTTGTCTTAGAACAGATGAAGCTCCATGTTCAAGTACCTCTGTGAAAGAAGGACATGGCACGTGGAGAAAGTACACAGCCTTGTGAGGTCAGAAGAAAGTGTGTAGAAGCAAGAACACAGGTTTTGAACAGAAAACCCTTAAGTCCACATGTTGCCAGGCCCACCCTCTGGCAATGGGAATTTAGGAATATTCCCTAAGCCCTCAGAATGTGGAGGCCAGACTGATAGCATAAATGCTACTGGAGAAGAGGTTAAAAGGGCTATTTTTTTCCTGAAAGGCCATATGGAGAGCATATAGTTTTTGAAAGTAAATTTTGGGGGTTTGGTTTTTATTATTTTACAGGATTGAAGATGTTTCCTTGGTAAAGGCCACAGTTTAGCCTGGGAGTCTTTGAAGGTGAATAGCAGGGGGCCCCTGAGGCTCAGAGGGAGCCTCAGGCGTGGGCTGTGTGGGGCCCAGGTTTGGGATACTATTGCCTCTGGCTGCCTGGGTTGGGCAGAACTGAATGTATGGCCTGTGGGTTTTTTAGCTGTTCGCCTGTGTACCCTGGCTGGAGGGTGCTTGACCCAGCGAAGCTGTGGAGAAGCCTGCTTGCATTCGTGTGTCCCACCAGTGCCTCAGGGAGGGCGGGGGAGGGCGCCGAGTGGGAGGCAGGGAGCTGGTGTGGGAGAGCAAGCGAGCATGCGAGTTTGATTTTAGGTTTCTCCGGTATCATGGGCATAGATTTGGGCACGGGAGAGTTATTAGCGCTTTTGTCTAAAAGGCTGGGTGGAGTGTCTTTAAGGCTCTGTGGCTGGAGCAGAATAGGTCTCTTTGGTACTGCCAATGAAGGCAGAGGCAAAGCTGTGTAGATAAGTTTGGCCATAGAGGCGTTAATTGCTCTTTCTTTGTTAAGACTGGTGGGCGTGTCAGACTGTGGCTGGGGCTGCACCTTGGCTGGGAATTGCTGAACTAGTTGCACAGAGGCACATATGATTATCTGTTTTAATTCTTCTATGGCATTTTTTAGAGACTGTATCTCTGTCCTTGAGTGATCCCCTGGGGGGCCCTTTTTATTAGAATTGGCATATTTTTGTATTTTAGGGTCAAATCTTATTTCTGGTTGATTTAAACATTGTTTTATCGCTGCTAAAATTGGGAGAAAGGAAGGGGAGGTCTTTTTGTTTCTGGCTAGGTATTCTATTTGGCACCACATTTGTGAGTCATAGGGGCTATTAGGATTTATGCAAGGCGCAATACTAAGGGTTTCCTCCCAGAAGGAAGTAGTTTTTTTCTTGGACAGCTTAAATCCTTGTAATTTTAGGAGCGCCTATAACACCTTGGCTGGGGAGTTTTGTTTTTTGGATGTGAAATTTCCCATGGTAGCAAAAGATGTAGAAGCGCCGAGATTGTTAGGCAACGTTTAAGCGCCAGAAAAGGCTTCTATTGGGTCATAGCGTGGCCGATTTAATTTCAGATAGAGACTATGAGAGTTTGGAATCGCGATCCCCTCTTTTCCCTTAGGAGGGAGACTTACTTGTTCTGTAGAGGTGAATTTTGTTTTGTCAGTCTGTGGGAGCCCCACGTTGGGCGCCAAGATGTGGTTCTCTCCTCTGTGGGTGCAGTGGGCCATCGGAGGAGGGAAAATGGAGAGAAGCAGCGGGAACGGCTGTCCACTGTCTGCTGTCTCAGGGCTGGGGCCCACAGAGCTGGGGGGAAGGCTCAGGGGGAATCCAACGGAACACAGAGGCGAGAAGATGCGTATTGTATATCCACGTGGTTCTTTATTCAATTGGGGGACCTACACTATATAGGGAAAAAGGGGGTTGGGGCATGGGAAATGGGAAGGGAAAAGGTGATTGGTTGATGGGGGTGGGGAGTTGGCAGCCTGCACAGGGATAGGTGGATGGGACAGGTGGGTGGGGACAACCTGGGAACACCTCATGAGTGGCGGGAAATATGTGATGCTAGCCACGGTCAGGTCCATGGGGATGGGTACAAGGAAGTTTTTCTGAAACTCAATGCCAGTCCTGCTGAGATGGGAATGCTGGTTTTGGTGGCCAGCCTATGGGGGTGGGAGTTAGGGTAGATGGAGCTGGGAAACACCTACCGGATCACCGGGGTTTCACCTCCTCATACACCTTTAACCCTCTATTCTCCATGCCCTCAGTAGCAGAGCCAATAATTAATGCCCAACACCATTCTACTGAGGGCCCTCCTCTGTGGGATTGCTGGAATGCTCCATGGGATGGAGGGCTGTGAGTTACGCAAGCAGCAGACAGTTATTGTGGGAGGAAGGACTGCTTCTGGATATTCCCACCCTCCTTGACTTTCACAATCTTCCTGCCCCCTCTTCCACAAAGTTCCCTGAGCCATGGTGGGTGAGTTTAAGTCTGCTTTAGTGTTGAACTCTTATCAGCCTCTGGGTTTCTGCTTTGGATCATTTGAGTGTCCTTAGTGTCTGTCTCCATCACCCCACCACAGGTTGTCAGCTCACTGTGGAAGCAGCACTCTTGCTCATCTTGACACTTCCTCTGTGGTTTCACTTGGGCCCTAGCTGATGTGTTAGGGGTGGTTCATCTCCTGCCAGGGAGTCAGCTATCATTTCTTGTATAGAATTGGGTTGACCATGGTTCTCACTGCCTTCTGAAAAATAAAAACAGATTCTCCAACAGAGAGTGAGATCAGCATAAATTAAAGGAAGAAAGCATTGTTAAATTGGCAAGATTATAGTGGGTGTAGCCTTTCTTTAGGCTCATGGCTAAAGGAAGCTTCCCCATAGAGTCTAGATTCTGGGTCTCCATAGGGATTTGGCTTGGATCCCAGTTCCAGCTAAGGGTTCCTTGCCACTGAGTGGATCTCATAGCCAATCAGGGAACTCTTGATTACCCACCTAGGTTGAGTGCCACTATTGCACAGGTGTGTAAATCATGTCATGCTAGTCACTGTAGTAAAGAAGTGATGTCTGCTTGCTCCCAAATTGTTGGCCAATTTTTCCTGGGAACTCATGTACAATTTTAATATTGTCATTATTTTTACCTTATTGTATTCCAATAAGTCTTGACAGAATCAGCTCTTACCTGTCCTGGAGGATTCTAGAATTTAGGACTTCATAGAAATTAGAGGCTATGCCTTCTGATTTCCTTGGTATGAATGGTAGCCAGGCTCAGTTAAGCACATAGATCCTAGAACCTGATTTCATGGGTTTGAGTTCCATTCCACAATTATAAGCTGCATGGCCTAAGTATATGGAGTTTCAATATCCTTAGCTATGAAACAGCACTACTGCACAGTGTTCTTTGTATAACACATTGCATCTATGCTGCTTTCTGACTTCAGGCCCCCTGCATGAAGGGAAGGGTGAGGACCCTTCCTTATAGGTGGTCCCTGCCTATCTGCCAGGAGTCTGCTTGGCACCACAGGATGCTCTCATCTCATGTTGATTACTGGGTCCTCTATGTTGCTTCACATAGGTTCTTCCATTGCCTAGTCTGACATCACCAAGCATTGAAGTCCTTCCCCCAAGCCATTGCTTCTGTCTACTGCTCAGCTATGCACTGAAGACAAGGCAACCTCTATTTCTGACAGGGTGTCTCGTGGACCATTTGAGATCCATACCTATGATCACATCTCCATGCAAATGGGAAGGGGCATTTAAAGTCTCTGTGTGGAGAAAGGACCCCTTACTCCTGAAGTCAGTGCTGAGTTGAAAAGGCCCCTTGTCAGGTGTGACACTCATCCCCAGCAGCTGCAGTGAAGGGACAATGCTGTGGGATTGTTTGCTGCCTACACTAGAGGCATCCCACCGACTCCTACTTCAGAAATCTGAGGCTGAGCCACAGACCGCTCTCCTCCCTGCTGCCAGATACCCAGGACTAGCTCAGGATGTGGCGCCTCTTTGAAGACTAGCTTCTGGGCAGGTGCTTGACTGCAGGAACAGGAGTCTGTGACTTCCCACCTTTCAGTAATGGGCAGTCTGTTCACTGAACAGCCTCACAGCTGGGTGCTGACACCATCATCTGCTCCATGACCAGGGGCAGACCCCACACCTCACAGAGGTCCCACAGCCAAGCCTTCCCAGCTGTGATATCCAATACAGGCTTCCAGGAAGCCAGGGAATACTCATGTTAATGGCTGATAAAAAGAGCCAAGCCAGTGAGGTGTCCTCATTACACTTTATTACTCCAGCCACTGTGTTTCTGCATGGCATCTCACAAAGCTTATCTGGGGACAGGAAGGCAGGACACTTAATGCAATTTTACACAGTCTTAACCCCTGCAAGTGATTTGGCCCTAATACACTAAAGACATTTTATCTGTGGAGCAAGGACATTTACTCATTTAAAATTTTGACACACGTACTATACCTCACATCACATCCAGAGTCAAGTGTTAATTTGTCTTTCCCGTGTTTCCATGGGTCTCTCCAGCCTGGCACCTCTCCAGCCTTTTGTCTAGGTGGCTATCTTACCTCAGCTTCTAGAAACGTCACCAGGGCTATAACACCCCTGCCTTGCCGAGATGTGTTTCCTGAATCCCCAGGTCATGCTTACCCTGGGATTGCTCTCAGAACGGCTTATCATAGCAGACATGTCACGAACACTTAAATGTTTCAATGGAAACAATTCATTTAACTTGGGGGATATTAATATATCACCAATGACATTAAGAGAGAGATTAGAAATACATAAATGGACTTTTAAAAATTTTAATAGCTATCCATTTATTTTAATGAGTATGAGAAAACGTGTAACTTGCATATAACAACATGATTTCAGAGCTATGAAATGATATAAAATTATTTTGTCAGTTTAAGTGAGTTCATTTAAAGAAAAATGTTAAGAAAATGATAGCAGAAGAGCCATGTGAATTTGCTCATTTATTTAAGAAACACTTCCTTTGGGTGCCTGCTACCTGGAAGGCATGTTTTGGAGCCTAAAAGCAAAACAAATAAAACAGACAAAAGTCCCAGGCCTCCAGAAGACTAAAACAAGGACTTTGAGAAGGAAGCTATCTACATGACCAGTAAGTTTCTGAAGAGGTGCTCAACTTTAATAGACATCTGGGAAATGTCATTCTTAAGCCCACAGTGAGCTACCTGAAGCATCCTCCAGAATGACTAAAAATAAAGAAATGAAAAAGAGACAATACCAAAATCTGGCACTAATGCAGAGCCACTGGAAGCCTTGTACGTTGCTTATGGGAATGGAAGTTGCTGAAACTATTAGGCAGTGTCTGAAGTGGCTCCAGTGGGTCCATGCTAGCTGTCTACCCAGAAGTGTGCACATGCACCCACGAGACATGAACAATAGTTAAGAAATGAATAGAACTCAAAATACTTGAGAAATGTATAACCTATTCTGTGAAGAGATGAAGAACACATGGCCTCTATTCTTCAAGAGTAGATTTCTGTTACCGGACACGTTTTTTTTTTTTTTTTCTGAATATGTACCGTGTTCTGGGTTTAGTTCTGGAATATATGACCCAACTAAAAATGGCCTTATCCTCTCAGGAAAACACTGCCTCTTCCCTTCCCAACTGGGAAACAAGACCTACTTTACACTTTGCTCAAGGAACTTGTATTGAATGAAAAGAATATCAATATGGAATACCATGGTTTACATTCTGCTGCTATTTCTTTGTGTAAATTTGCATTGTCTCGCCATAAAAGGAAGATCCTGTGTGCCCTACTTTCTACTTCATCATTCAGTACTAGTGGGGTGCTTTTAGTAACACCAATTTCTTAGTAGGGGCTTGTAGGTGTAGGCTGGATAGGAGAGTGGGTGGATGGGTGGGTGGATGGATGGATGGATGGATGGATGGATGGATGGATGGATGGATGGATGGGAAGGACAGAAATGAACACAGATGGGTATTGCTGAGGAGTCTGTAGACAAACTGCTCTCTCAGGAGGCAGGCTACCCACCATATCAGGAACATTCTACAAAGAGTCTGACAAACCTAGCTCATCTCTCCCAAGGACATTCTCCAACAGTATGAATTATTACCATCAGCCATACACTTTTTTAAACCTAAGACATAGATTAATATTTCAGGAGAACAAGGTTCTAATTTACAACCAAGACCATTGGTTTAATCAGCCAAAGGAAATAAAAAGGAGCCTGTGAACATCATTGCCTCATGCGTGTTTTCCGTTACACTCCCAGCTTGGCTTTACCTCTTTGGCCTTTAATTATTCCATTCTCTCGCATGGCTTTATCTCTGACACTTTGGGATGAAAATGTGATTTGCCATTCAGAGGTTTCAGCAAAAATCACATTCAAGTCAGTAAATTGAAAGCCCCAATAAAAGAACAGAGGATTGGAAGTCGGCTTTGAAAAGATGTTTTAAAAGTGTTTTTAATTAAATCTATGTTATTATTTAGGATGGTGGGGAATTATTGGCATGGAGCACAAGGTTTTTTTGGAATGTCAGTCGTGATGTCTTCAAAATTGTAGCATTAGTCATGCGAACTAAGAGCAAATTCGTTTCAGCCACTTTAGATTTTTTTTTTTTTGCTTTTAAGCCACTGAGCCATCTCCCCAGCAGCCATTTAAATTTCTTTAATATTTTTTGTTTATATATATTTTTTCATTGTCCAAAATGAGCTACATTATTTAGTGGGCAAACAATGAGTTGTTATCCCCAATTCCCATTTTCTTTTAATATTTTATTTATTCATTTTCAAGCAGAGAGAGAGAGAAAGAAAGAGAGAGAGAGAGAGTGCACACTAGGGCCACCACCTTTGTGGGTCTGGCATATGTGGGTACTGGGGAATTGAACCCCAGGCCTTAGGCACTGGAGGCAAGTGCCTTAACCACTGAGCCATCTCTCCAGCCCCAGCCACTTTATATTAAACATTGCTTCTATGGGGTTCAAAAAATACTTGGGAGGACTTCTGAAATATTCTATCAGGTGCTGAAAAAGAGGAGGAGGAAGAGAGCTCCAAGGAATAAACATCAAACCTTCTACACCAGGATCTGCTATATGCACACTCATTTAAAAATAGTGAGAACTTTATTGTGTGAACATATTGCACAAAACAGTCATATTCCAATTTCTCCCCTGCCCCATTCCACTGAGGGTCCTCCTCAGTGGGGCTGTTGGTATTCAAGTGAGGTGGAGAATGCACCAGTCTCTGGAGGTGGGGGGGGGGCGATGCTTCAGAATACACATTCCCACCCTGTGGCTCTTCCATTCTTTCCACCCCCTCTTTCACAATGTTCCCTGAGCTGCTTTGATGAGTTTGAGTCTCCTCAGTGTCTACCATCGTCTCCCTGGAGGAGGTTGTCAGGCTAGCAGTGAGAGCAGCACTCCTGCTAGTTCCTGGCCCCTGGTAGGTGTGATAGCAATGACTCATCTCATGGGAGTCACTCAGCTTTCTTTCTGCTGTTGTGCTAATGGATGTTGGCTTTCCCCAGATGCCATCTATAAAAATCCAATTCCCTAAGCAAGAGTGAAAGCAGCGTGGATCAAAGGGAACAAACATAGACATTTAACAGGCTTTCTGATGAGAATAACCTCTCCTTTTAGCTAAAGAACAATAGAAGCTTCACTCCAGGCTCTATGACCTTTCAAGCCATTGGTTTCTGCCTTGGTTCTAAGTACCAAGTATGAAGTCCCTTCCACTGAGCAGGTCAACCCAATCACAGAGCAATGGATTGCCCCCTTAGCTTTATGTGCCACTATTGGGATTGTGTGGACATCTTTAGGTTCACTCTTTAATCATCACAGCAATCTATCAAGAAGAGTCCAGCTGTTATAGATGGGAGACCTGGGGAACAGATATTTGAAAAGCCTTCTGTTAAGTTACTCAGCCCCTCAACTTGCTCTCTTTAAACCTGTTCTTACTGTGATACATTTTGATTAATCTTTCTGACCACATTGAAGGGTGTGAGGAGAATGGTTCCCAAATGGATAGTGTTAAGAATGGTTTTTGTACCACAGAGGGCCCTCTTTTGATGACCTACAAACAGACTCCATACATCGAAAAGTTGTGTTACTGTTTAAAAATTGGTTTCTTCTCATTTGATGGATATATCATGTATGACTCACCAAATTTCCTCTTTGTGTTGGCTTCCATAAAGCTCAGAACCTGCTTCTTTTATAAAAGAGTCTCAATACTTTCTATTTAGGGCACAAGCCTCATGCACCAAATGTTCTTCATAATTTTGTGTCTTAATCTAAATCCCCTTAATGCAAAGTCCTAATGCAAAGGTGTACGGACAGGGTTCCGCTTCACACTAAGGAAAGCAAGCAGAGAAAGATGGGACTGAAGACATGCAAAAAGATGCTTGGGAATAGGTCTTCAAAGCAGTTATAAGTAGCAATAATGAACTATTGTGTCTTATGTAAAAGGGAAAAGTGTTTACCTACTGGGACCTCTCTCCCACCATCCCTAGATTTGCCCCGAGAACATTACCTTGCATACCTACATGGTGTAGATATGAGTTCCACCATGCCTCAGAGAAAGCAGAGTGAGGAATGCTGGGTATGCTTCTGAGAAGGCTAACACTGTCCAGCAGAGGTGAACTAGATGGAACGATTTGCAGCGGAGGCAGCTGGCACCAATAAGCAGCCGTGCCCTAACTCTTCCTGTCCTAGTTGGTGCCAAGGCCTGGGGCTCTTCCTTACCGCATCTTCCTTTCCTTTCCAGGCTTCTATTTCCTGACTTAAAATCCTTTTTAAAAATCCTTTCATCCTCATGAGACACATTGTTTGGCTGGGCCAAGAATAAATAAGATGCAACAATTATTTTGTGTGTGTGCTAATCAGCTCTCTCTAATAAGAATTTCCTCAAGGCACCTCTTCTCTTTCATCCCCCAGAGTGCCCCTGAGAGTAGTCAAAGTGGGTACTTGAGAACAAATGATCACAACCACTGGTTGAGGTCAGAACCTCTCAACTCATTGTCTCAGACCAAGAATAAGCATTTGCTTCCTGAGGTATTTCCTTTACTTTTGTTGTGAGGTATTTCCTTTACCTTTGGTTACATGTCATTAAAAAAAAATCCCAAAATTGCACAAGGATATCTTTGGAATCTGACAACATTTTTCTTCTGGAATTGCGGGCACACATTAAACCAAGTAATTGATAATGATTATATGAAAATCATCACATTCTTTTTAGCAACAATACACTACCTGATTTACCTTGTTTAGTGTTAACACAACTCTAACCAGCTATATAATGTAATGAGGAAAAGTTGTTGGTGTCATTATAAATGTTGCTGAAACACACACGTACACACAGACACATACACACACACACCACACACACCACACACACATACACACACACTCACAAACACACCACACACACATGCTCCCATGCATGCATGCATGCACACACACATACACATACACATACACCACCCACACACACATGCACCCTAGACTCTGATAAAGCATGCCACCCCCTTCGGCCCAATATTAATCCCTTATAGAATCTGCTGCCTCCAGGTGCTTCTCTTTCTCCAGATCCCCTGGCTCCAGGTTTGCCTCTTCCACTGCATGATTCACAGCCCCATCTACTGACAGCAACAAAAGCATTGTCCCTTTCTGGAACTCAGGGGTAAGGTAGCCTTTAATTACCTAATGTCTTCAAGGCCTCTGATGTGCAATTAGTTTGATTGGACCTTATAATTATATGGTCAGCCAAGGAAGTGGGAGGACACCTTTAGCTTAGGCATTCTTTTGTTTTTCCTTTCTCTGAGCTGAGAACTGTAACCCAAGCAACAAAGACCCAACTGTTTGCTGAGTTGTGTCCGTGGCCTGGGATGCTGGCAGGGCTGGCCTGTGTAGTGAGTGGCTCTGCTCACTGGAAGAATTGCCCTGCTATGGAAAGCAGATGGCACAGTCAAATAAATCTCTGCGTCTCTAACTGGCAAAAGGCTCCGAAGGTTAAAAAAAATTGAAGGAACAAAGAAATGTGAAGGTTTTCACTGAGGAGACAGGCAAGGCTGGAAGCCAGGGTACTTTGTGGGAAGCCATGGAAGCTCAAA
This sequence comes from Zapus hudsonius, assembly GCA_004024765.1. NCBI lineage: Eukaryota > Metazoa > Chordata > Mammalia > Rodentia > Dipodidae > Zapus > Zapus hudsonius. The sequence goes on along the minus strand of PVHP010006867.1, from coordinate 13,880 downwards.
TCAGGGTCCTCGCAAGCAAGCTGAGATCCATAGTCAGCTTGTGAGCCTCAGGGATTCTGGACATCAATTTCCTCATTCACCCCCTAGGAATAACATAGGCATTTCTTCTAATTAAGCCTCAGCAGCTGGTCCAAACACTAGCCTTTCTGGCAACTGTTTGAGAACTCAGAAAATGTCTGATAATTGGGAAAACTAAGCAATAGAATACACACATTTACCTATCACCAAGGGAGAAAAGCATATTTGAAAATGAGAAATATAATTGGAATATCTATGAGGGGCAGAGAAACTTTCTAATTGTTATGGGAATTCCTGCCATTGGGGCAAAGCAAACCACTCAAGCTGACTCTGTGGTCAGGATGCAGATTATACTCGAGAAAAATGACATTCTCTTCTGTGTCTGCCCATGGTGTTGTTAGTGTGTTGCTACTATTGGTTTGGTGCATCATCTCATAAAGTCAGCAGAAGAAATATCAGTCAGGCTCCCCATTCCTCTCCTACAGAATAATTGAGCTTTTATAATCTTTTTATTTTTCATTTGTAAAAGATAAGTAGTATTCACTCACTTATCCCCCTATGGAGACTGAGGAAACCAGGAGATCCTACTGTAGAATGCTTTGAAAATTGTGAAGTGTTATTTCTTCAATAGAAAAACAATTAGTTGTGTTGCCATTAATGACATCTGTTAAGAATCTATCATTAACACAAATTAATGTTAAATCTGATGAGAAATGGAGTAGGAATAAATAAATAAATAAATAAATAGGTTTAAATGAATAAGTTTGGAGGAGGTAATTATGTTAAATTGACCCAACGCTGCTGATGGATGTATGACGCTGATGATGGAGAAGCCAGTTTTCACTAATCACTGCTGGGGCACCCCAGCTCCCATCAGTCCATCATTCCCCCACCATACAGCTCTTTCACTTTCCCTTGTGGGACCTTCTGGTTGGACTAATGCAATCCCTGCAGCCACATGACATCCTGCTCAGCCTAAGAGAAGGGAACAGGCCTATCTGCTCTCTGATACCACACAATGACAAAAGGCCGATGTCAGCCCTCCAACAAATTTATAGGACAGTTCTCTACTGTCTAGCCAAAGGCTTGATACAGGAGAAAGAACACCCCAAACTCAATCCTTAGGGATTAAACTGAATGCTTCAGGGGCCACATCACTTCTCCCAGGGGACCTTCCACCACCCACAGTGTCCAGTTTCTTCTGACCTACAAGAATCTTATACAGACAAACTTTGAATTCACACCCCAAGAAATGGTGGTAGTTTTTTTTTTTTTCCACTTTTGAGGGAATGTGTCCCAGAGTGGCTTAAAGCAGAGCCTCTGAAATGTTACAGCACCTGCAGATCATCCTGGAATCTGGTTGAAAGGCAGATTCCTATTCAGAAGGTCCAGGGTGGGGACTTAGCTACTGTGTGTCTCACTTCTGCTGCTGGTGGGTGCTAGGGCCCCTAGTGGATGACCTCACTCAACATCGCACAGGCTTCCAGCAAAGTTCCTTAACTCTCAGGTTCAGTGTATCCGTAAAATAGAAAAATATAATAGCTCAACCCCTAAGAGTTGTAGGTGCTCTAGAGGTAACCAAGAAAAAAAAAAGTCACAGCAAAAGTCTCTAACAGCCAATGAGGGCCTTGGGGAGACTGCCCTCCTTAACCCCTCCTTCCTCTCCTCAGCAGTTCCTGGCCTTCAAAAGATAAATCCATCAAGTCCCTTAAAACCTCAGGCTTAAGAACCAATACTGAAGTACTTTTAAGTCTGAGCACTTCCCTCATTCTGCCAGATCACTGAGGAGGCAGCCTAGGAGGCCATTCATCTTTCTCTGCTTGGAGGAAGATGCCTCTTGCACCGCTGGCTCCATGCGTACTGAGTGAAAGGATCAGTGAGTGAGGGAGTGAATAAATGAATGAACATAGTTTGAAAACCCTTTAATGGGACAGTTGTTACGAGTTTTATTTAACAAGGGATCCTTTTTGTAAAAGCTACATTTCTTGAACATGGAATACATATGGCATCTCACCCCATTACTATTATTAGTATATGGGCTTCAAAGTAATTTGTTATATCAAAAAAGTTGGTTCCCTACTCCTGCCTTTCTCTTTTTCTTTCTTGGATTGAATGCAATTCATCTCCTTTGAACACTTTTCTGTCCCAAGCCTTGTCCTTGGGGTCCATATGGGGGACAAAAGAGAACCAATATTAAGTCTTAGACTCTTCCTTGTAAGACTGCTTCAGCCTTATAAGAAACCTTCATAGGGCTGGAGAGATGGCTCAGCGATTAAGGCACTTGCCTCCAGTGCCTAAGGCCCCGGGTTCAATTCCCCAGGTCCCACATAAGCCAGACCCACAAGGTGGTGGCCCTGGTGCGTGCTCTCTCTCTCTCTCTCTCTCTCTCTCTCTCTCTCTCTCTCTCTCTCTCTCTCTCTCTGTCTCTGCTTGAAAATGAATAAATAAAATATTTTTTTAAAAAAGAAACTTTTATAAAATTTGGTTTCTGAACCAAATTGGCTACGAGCAAGGATGAATAAACCATACTTCCTTCTGTGAAGTAGAGCATCATTTACACTTGTATTCCCCACATCCACAACCAGACTGAAACAAGCAGCCCATGCTTTGCCTGTGATTGGCACTTGTGACTGAGTGCTCCATGGGAGCTAGGTCTTTCTTGGGAGTTGAATGGACAATCCACCATCTCTTCGGTGCCAGAGAGTTAGTGCTGGGCACATCTTTGTGAAGTTTTGTAAAAAATTATTTTATTTCTTTCATTTGGATAGGGAGATGCTAGCTTTTAACCAGTTCCCAGAGCTTTTTAAGAAATCAAAACTCAGGTGTGAAAATTCCATAATATGCATAAGAGCCTGGGCTTAAGATCTTGGATGTTCTCCTGGATTGTAAACTGCAACTGTTCCCCAAAGATTTCTCTGGATCCCTTCAATGTTAATGAATTGACTTGTTCTTCAGAGGGGTTGTTATTGTGGAATTCCAAGCAGGGGCTAGTTGTTGGCAAGCCTTCCCTGGAGAGGCAGCTGTGAAGTGCAAATAGACCTCTCCTGGGAAACAGCTCTCCAAGGGGAGCAGGAAATGGAGATGCAGCAGGAAAGTCTTAGCTGATGTGATGTCCAGGACATCCTTCTGACAGTCCAAGGTCCAGAGCAGATCAGGTTAGGAAGCTCATGTGACAGAAGGGCTGCAGACTCACAGCACCACTGAGCATGTGTGTGGCTCTCCTCTGCTGCCACCAGTGCAGACAGGGCCGGCAGTGACCCTCAGCCACAGGCCAATAGCTGAGGAAGTCCCCTCAAGCTCTGATAGGGGAACGTGTCTTTGGCTAGCATATATGTCTTTAAAAGTAGAAATACTTAAACAATTCCATTCAAGATCAGCTCACTTGTCAGGGGAGTTTTATTCACCAGCACTAAGGTAGGACCTATGTCAACTAAATTGTAATTGTTTCCACTGAGATTCTTCCTTTTTGAACTTACAAGGATTCTACCCCTGTCCACTTAGAAACAGACTGTACTGATGGAAAGACAGTCTCAGCATTCAGAATGGAAGAATGAAAAAAAAAAAAGTTAAATACATGACTAGTTAGCTACATCTCTGCCTCTCTTGCTTGTTTGATGTGCTAGGTCCTCTGCTAAGACCTTAGGATTTCTCCTCTTTGCAGAGAGATACCTTTTGAAACCCAGGTTTGAGTTTGAGATGGGCAAGAAAGAGGAGTTCTGGACTTTAGTCCTTCTCAGACAAGCTGTGTTACCTTGGGCAAGTCACTGTCCATCTCTGGCTCAGAGAGAGGCTGCAGTCAAACTCTGTGTGGTCTACCAACCTTCTCTTCTACAACTGCCCACAAATGCCAGCTTTCCCTGGGGGTGAGAGAGTTTCTTGTGAGCACTACTGTTTCTCTGTTTTGGAAGGAACAAATTGATAAATTAAGCATGAAAACAAACATTTTTGCACCAAACTTTCTTTCCTTTCAACTCCCCTCCCAGTCCTTAAGAAGCTGAGAGTGGGCTGGAGAGATGGCTTAGCAGTTAAAGGCACTTGCCTACAAAGCCTAATGTCCCAGGTTTGATTCCTCAGTACCCTCATAAAGCCAGATGCACAAAGTGGTATATGCATCTGGAGTTCATTTGCAGCTTCAGGAGGCCCTAGCACCATGACCACATACCCATTCTCTCTCTCTCTTCCTTCTTCCCTCTCTCTTCTCCCTTTGCAAATTAAAATAATAAAAATATTTTTAGAGCTGGGCGTGGTGCTACATTCCTTTAATCCCAGCAGTTGGGAGGCAGAGGTAGGATTCTGTGAGTTCAAGGCCACCCTGAGACTATATAGTGAATTCCAGGTCAGCCTGGGATAGAATGAGACCCTACCTCAAAAAACCAAAATATATATAGAAGCTGTGATACCTAATGGGAGCGAGCACTATTCTCCTCCTCCTCCCATTCTTCCCTTTCATGGCCTAAAAAGACCTCCATGCAGGTCCTGTGTCTATACAGGATGAATGCTTGTCTCTTTTTTTCACGTCCCCTCTTCATGACTGCCTTGGACCCCCAGGATGTTAAGTTCTACCTCACCTTCTCTTTGGAAAGGCCACTTATTACCCAGGATCTGATTCCCTCTGTGACCAGTCATAGAGGAAGAATCTCACGGCAGACACAAGGGCCTTGCGGAGCATGGCCTTGCTGGTCCATCCACCCATCTCTTTATACAGACATCATTTATTGACCAATGCCTGAGATACATAATGGATCTCAAGGTCAAGGGATGGCCTGACCAATAGAGGCATGGATGACCCTTAAGCACTTGGAACTGTGGTTAGTTTGAATTGAGATACATTGTTAGAGTAACACATACAATACATTGCCAAGATTTAGGAAGCAAAACAATGTAAATATCTTAATTTTCAAATTTTGATTACATATTAAAATGATAAATAGATATATTAGGTTAAGGTATATTAAGAAAATTGATTTCACCAGTTTCTTTTGCTTTTTAAATATGGCTACACAAATGTAAATGTCCATATATGTCTTCAGTATGTTAGGGGCTGGGGACAGGGACAGGCAGGGGCTGCTCAGGCTGGTGCAGTGGACTAGTCCAAGTGATGCCGAGAGGAAACAGCCGGAGGGTGGGGCTCTTTCTGGTGGGAGGCAGGACTGCAGAGAACTCATGAAGGGAACAGTGTGAATTGTGCAGGGCCCTGAGTTGATGAATGAACTCCAATTGGAACACCTGCCCTTTATTAACACCCTTGACTTGACGTAAGGCAGTGTCCCTAGGAGGCAGCTGCTTTTGTTCTCATTTCCATGTTACAGGTGAAGGAACAGAGGTAATGTGACCTGCTTGTGTTCACATAGCTGGAAAGTGATTCAATCAGAATCGGAACCTGAGAGGTCAGGGTCCATAGCCTCTGAGTGGGACCACACTGGAGCAGCTTTCTTTCCTGGGTCAGAAAGGGCATCCCCACAGGCTTGCAGCCTACAGAGCTTGGCTTTGGGGAAAATGGGGCTGGAGGGAACCTCAGTTGGGCTGATGCTGGTAGGTAGGGGTAGGCAAGGCAGCAGCTGTCATTCCCCAGGCCCCTTGCCCCCCTCCACCTCTCAGGCACTCCTGGTACCTTTGCTGTTGATAACCTTACTGCATTGGCCCTGTTTACCTCCTCCTCTCTTTTAACATCACAATCTGGTCTCTGCACCTAGATCCAATGCTGTGTTCCAAATCCCTATGACACCTTGAACCTCTATCCAAAGCATATCTTGTGAACATCACAGGCACACAAGCATTGTACTTGCTGTCTATCCCAAAAGAAAGAAACTGAGTCTACTTTTGTTCACTTTATATAACCACTGCACAGCATAACACTGACTTATTCTGAAGTAGGGTGAGCTGGGGGTTAGAATTTAGATAATGCCCAGCAAAATTCCAATGCACCCCCAAATTTAAGTAGTACCCAAGTTGTTCTTGTCTACAAAGTTAAAGAATTAAAATCATAGATAACAAGATAGTAAGGTATAGTGGGAGACTTTATTACTTAAGGGAACATGGGGAGTTACAGAGTTCTCCAGTCACCAGTGTGGGGAGAAAACGTGGAGAGTTTAAGAGAACTTATGTTGTCTAACTAAACAAGCAGGAAGGGGAAAGATCATGAGAAGGAAAGATTCAGGTGGAAGAGAAATTCAGCCCCTCACCACAGGCTGTGGTGGGGGCTGGGGAGACCTCACTGGTCCCTGGAGAGTCAGAGGTCCTTCTTCTAGGCCATGTGTGTGAGGAACCAAGGCCTGATTAATTGTTCAGTTAGTATTTCCTGCCCTAGGTGGGCAGGGAGACCATTGATTGGTTCATACCTGACCAATAAGTTTTCCCGCCTAGGTTTGGGCTCTGGCTAGAAACACCTCGCAGTCAAGGGACAGGTGTCTATGGAGCTGCCTGACCCGTCACAATTAGAACCAATGATATCTGTTGAAGAAATGATCATGGATTCCTGCATGACAGGCGCTGTTCCCACTTTACAGATTGGAAACTGGTACTTAGCAAATTTGAGGAACTTCCTGCATGCGGGTCACAGTTGCAATAAAACAGTCCCTGCATTGGCTTGCTCACAGCCTGGCTCCCAGCAGACATGCTATGAGAAGTCAGATCCCCAGAGATGACGAGGTTACCTGATCTATTTTCCCTAGCCAGAGTCTTATCTAGTAGGGTTGCGCTGGATCTGATGACACATTCCCTCCCTCCCCTCGACACCCCTCTACCCCCACACACAAGGCTCTGCTCCTCTGTCTAAAGCCCCCTGTGCCTGCTGAGTTTGTTCACCCTTTTCTTGGGCAGACAGCACTTGTCAGTGCTAATCACTTAGCACCCACCATATCCCACATCCTCACCATCCTCACCATTGTGGTTTGGAGGCAAGGGCAGGCACTGTGTGGTTTGTGTTATCGATAGGTTGAGCATGCTCAGAAAAACAAAAACAAAACAAAACAAAACAAACAAAAAAAAACACCTGGGAGAAAGAGTCCCTTGTCTAAATGTCAAATTTCAAACATGTGCGTCCTGCCCTGTTAAAATATTGAATTCACTTGGTACCTGTGCTCTTACAACCTCCAACAGGAGGCAAGCTGGATTCCTGTGGCTCTGGATCTCTGCCCCAGGGCCTGACAGATGTCAGCTCCCTCTGGAAATTCAAGAGGAAACTCCCCCAGGGGAATTCAGGAGCAAAGCCTGGGAAGAGAAAGAAGGCAGAGCAGGTTTAGGACTGACTCTGTCTTTGGGTAAGCATCCTGGAACTTGGGGGATGGGGAGAGGCAGGAAGAACATGGCAGCCTAGGCCACTGATGGAATGCAGGCCAGTGGGGAAGAACTGGCTGCAATATTTCTGTTTAGTTCACACAGTGAATACAGTAAACATTGTGATACTTATAGCACAATAAAGGTTATAATAAATATGCAAAATTGAATTCCATAGCACATGTCTTCTGGAAATTTCTATTCCAGGTGATAAGCATAACTGCCTCACAGGAGGACAAAACAAACGAGATTCTGAAATTTGTGGAGCAGCTGCATTAGTTACTTTCTCATGGGAGGAAAGGTTTGACTCACAGTTTGAGGGTACAGCCCATCAGAGCAAGGAAGAGATGGTGACAAGTGGCTCCAGTTGTGATGACAGTCAAGAGGAGGAAGATGACTCAGTGGGCAAAGAGCTGAGTTCACACCCCCAGCCCCCACATAAAATGCCAAGCATGGTGGTGCACACCTGAAATCCTGTTGTAGAAATTCCCCAATGACAAACAGACAAAGCCATTTCAGCAAGAGGAGAATTGAGTTTCATTTATTATTATTATGAATTTAGGAATTTCTGCTGGCGGGCAATGCATAGATGAAGCTTTGACCTCGAGCCCCGGTTACAAAGGGGTTTTATAGGGCACACAGATATGTACGTGACATTAGACATGTAAATTAACAAGCACAAGCAAGAGATGCCTACACCTGGCAACTCACACATTTACAATGGGAGAAGTTCAGATAATCCTCCCCAGGTATTCTCAGGCCTCATCTTTATCCTAACTTCCTTATCACAGATAAAGCAATTACTTCTTTGTCTCACTGAACTTCAAAGCTCTCATAGTTTCTCACCTCATGCTATGTGACTGGCCATCTGTGGCTTGCAGAATGTAACAATGAGGACAGTAAGCTCATGCTCATTTTGCTATAATAATTCCAGCACTGGGTTGGGGGCAGAGATCCAAGGATGCCTGGAATTTGTTGGCTAGCTGGTCAAGCTAAATCAGTGAGTCCCAGGTTCAGTGGAAGACCCTGTCTCAAAAATATAAGGCTGAGGGGAGGCAATTGAGAAAAACACTCAACATTGACCTCTGGTCTCCACATGCACACACACACATATGATACAGATACAGAGAGAGAGAGAAAGGGGGAAAGAGAGAGAAGCAAAGAGAGGAATGCTAGTGCTCCACTTGCCTTTTCGCTCCCAAGTGCATGAAATAGGTTTTCCCTCTCTGGAACCCCCCACCCCAGATATCCCCTGGGTGATTCTAAATGCAGTCAGACTGACACTGAAGATGGCCCTTCACAACAGCCCACCTGTCCACTTTCCCACAGTACCCTCTCTGAGCACAGGAACTGCTGGCCCCCCGCAGGACTTGCTGAAGCACAGCCTGCCCAGTGGGCTGGGGATTCCCACCAAGTTCCCAGGGGATGCTGCTACCTCTGGGCCTGGTGTGAGAGTTTAGGCGTGAGACCCCACACAATGTTGCCAAGCTCCTCCTCAACCCCTCCCCAGTCAGAGCTTTGCCTAGCCTCTTACTGGATCAAAATGGGTATAATTAATTCTTGTGTCTTAAACATATATGTACTTCTTCTGGCGCTTTTGTTTTCTTAAACATATATGCATTTTTTCCCCAAATTCCACAGCCCAGTACCCTAACAGCAGTTAGGTTATTTCTTCAGAGGGGGGATTGTGACAGGGTCAGGTGTCTGCAGAGAAACCCCTCCCCTTGAGTGGGAGGTGTCTAGCTAGAGCTACAACCTAGGGGCTAAAACTGATTGGTCAGATATGAACCAATCAGCTGTCTCTCTGACTCACCTGGGGAAAACTTAAATTAACTTCCCTAGAAGAAAGCCCATCTCTTTCCCACATGGCAGGCTAACAGAAGGACCTCTAACTCTCCTGGCCTTAAGAAGGTAAGGCCTACCCCCACCCATCTAATGGCTGGGGTGGGGGCAGGCTCCAGACTTTTTCCCTCATGAACCTCTCCTTCTCATGATGGGAGCCCTCTGTATCTTTTCTTTTTCTGCTTGTTTAGCTGAACAATATAAGTTCTGTTAAACTCTCTGACACGTGTTTTCCCCACACTTGTGGCTGGAGAATTCTGTAACTCCCCATGTTCCCTTAAATAATAAAGTCTCTCACTATACCTCACTATTTTATTGTCTGTGATTTTAATTCTTTAAATTTATAGAAAAGAACTCAGATACTCTTTAAACTTGGGGTGCATTGAAATGTTTACTGGGTGTTATCTAAATTCTAACCCTCCCCAACACCCCATATTACTGGGACCACATGTGAGAACTACATTGTGAGGCATCCTGCTGAAAACCTGTTGTGCTGTATTAAACGAGGTTCTTCCTGGAATCTTTTATTTGTGGTACATCTTGTAAGACAGCATTTTATAGAATCCCAGCTAAGAACAGAAACCCGAATGGGTCCAAGGTGAGCATTTTCCTGAGTAATGATGGATGGGGACCAATCAGGTCTTCATTTGTCCAGACTGCCCTCTCCTCTGCTTCCCTCCAGTGTTGGAGACTGAGATGGACCAAGCACTGGGAAGGTCCAGCCCTAGGCTTCAATGGCAACAGACTTCCTACTCTGACATCTGGCTCTATATGCCCAAGCCTGCCAACCTGTCCTTCAAGGACTTTAGAAGAATTTTCAGACTAGCCCCAAGCTGGATGAGAAAGGAGCTTCAAATTAGTAAAGAGATTATGATAGAACTGGACTCTTATTTTTAAGTTTTTAAAATATTTTATTTATTTATTTGCAAGCAGAGAGAACAAGCCACTGCAAGTGAACTCCAGGTGCATGAAAAACTTTGTGTATCTGGCTTTACAAGGGTATTCTGGAATTCAAACTCAGGTCCTTAGGCTTTGCAGGCAAGTGCCATAAGGACTGAGCTGGGGATTAGAATTTAGATATTGCCCAGCAAAAATTCCAATGCACCTCAAAATTTAAGGAGTACCCAAATTCTTGTCTACAAAGTTAAATAATTAAAATCATAGACAACCAAAGTTTAAGGTATAGTGGGAGACTTTATTTAAGGAAAATGGGGAGTTACAGAGATCTCCAGCCACCAGTGTGGGGAAAACACGTGGGAGAGATTTTAGCCAAAATCTGTGCTGTTTAACTAAACAGGCAGGAAAGGGAAAGATAAGAGAGGGCTCCCATCATGAGGAAAAGGTTCATGTGGGGAGATCTTGAGCTCCCCCTCAGCCTAAGGTCTGGGGTGAGGGACCTTACCTGGAAAATGAAAGTCCTTCTTCTAGGACACCTTGTGGAAGAAGAGACTGAACTTTGTTTCAGTTAAGTCAGAGAGATAGATAGCTGATGGTCTATACCTGACCAATCAGCCTTAGCATCTAGGTTTGAGCTCTGGCTAGAGACACCTCCCACTCAAGGGGAGGGGGTCTATGGAACTTGTCTGAAACTCTACAGTGCCTTAACCAGTGAGCCATTTTTTCAATAATAAATTTAATTTTTATAGCAAAAGAAGAAAACAAAACATTCAGGTTTTATGCTGTAGCAAAATCATTTCTTTCCTCCTCATGGGGGTGGGATAGCAGGCACCCTCCAACACTTACTTCTTCTGATGCTGGGGTGGCAGGCTCCACAGCTGGCCTCACTGAGCCAGGAATCCTTTTGTATAGTCTCACACTCTCCATAGAATCTGTGGCCTTGAGAGACTCAGTCTGGCCGACTCTGGACATAGACATGGGGCTGCTCTGTCCCCATGGCCTGAGTGTCTTGATTTGCTTCTACATATCCTCTGAGGGCACTGGGGAGCTCTCCTTCACTCCCCCTGTTTGATGAGCTGTGTGAGGAAGTGGTCAGGGCAGCAGAGCCTTACTGGATCCAAAGTGCTGTGTCACAGTGGGTATGGATGGGACTCCCATCAGAGGATTGCTTGCCAAGCTATTGGGGCTATGGGCTCCTGTTTTTCACAATTAATGGACTGCTGTGTGGATATGAGAAAAACCAGAAGTAGTAGCATTTTAAACATACAGGAATGTTTTGCCCAGGGCCTTGAGAAAGAGCTGTTTCTAAACCAAACCATTGGACTTACTTTTTACTACCTGAAAATGGTGCCTGGAAACATTGTCGCTCAGGGGTGGAGAAAGGACATCTGATGGGTACAGCTTAAGGGCACTTATAAAAAAGAATGAACGAGCTGGTTACACATTTAGAAATGGGCATGTAGTGCCAGGGCAGCGGGAGGAGTTGAAACATGTGAGCAAGTCTTGATTTCTATGCCTGGAACACAAGTTATAGGGCATTTTCAAGATGGTCTTGGGGATTTGCCCAAATGTTTCTTAATTCCAGTGGAGGTGGCCTCTTGGACATAGGTCACTAACCACAGCGCCTGCTCTCTGAACTCCAGCAGCACTGGGTCAGCTTTCAGTGGTCAGCCTGGTGGCTGCTTTTGGAACTGCCATAGTCATCTTCCAAGGGAAGCATGCTGGCTCAGTGACCTCCTGTGCACATCTTAAATAGAATGGTAAGTAAGAGTGGCATTCTTGCCTTGGTAGGAGGCTGATCTTGACACTCACCAAAACCTTATCTTAATCATGTCTCCAAGCAGTAGCCAGAGGCCATACAGGCTTATAGGTCCACAGTGAGAAGCCATTTACATGGTGGTGATTCTTGGTTGAACAGCTCTCCATTCCATGAAATAACCTTCAGTGATGATCTACCCTCCCAAGTCTCTGTTTTGGGTTTTAATGCATGATAAGTCTTAAACTGCAAAATGACTTTCTAGAATGCAAAATACTAAAAGAAACCCTGTTTTTGGCATATTTCACAAGGTCTTCAGAGCCCAGCTTCACCCCCCAGTCTCACATTATCAAGATGCATGCTGGGATTTATCATGCTGTTGTCTTTAGAATTCATATATCTCAGCTTTATCAAGCTTGTCAGAGAAATGCTATTTACTCTCATTTATCTTCAAATTTAGGCAAATTCAGGAAACCTATTGTCTGCTTTCTTGTCTAGATTTAGCTTATATGTTGATATTTTGTCATATCTATATGTATAAATTACATTTTGATCATATGTTCTCCACAATGGCCCTCTTTTATCTCTCAATCTCACTTCCTTCTTTTTGTCTCTTACTAATAGCTATGCCAAGGAAAAGAATGACTACCCCTCTCTGGCAATCTTCTCTTTAATTGTCATTAAGTCACTTATTGAGGGAAGTGGCCACCCAAGCCCTCCCCTATTTATAATAGAATATGGAATGACCCCATCATATTCGGGTAACAACATCTGGTGTGAGTTCAGGAGTACAATGGCCTTATCATGCCCAGACACACGAGCATTCCACAGTGTTACTCACCATGTAAAAGCTAGAGCTGGAGGATTTATTTTTATTTCAACAAACTGTGTCTTAAATCCTGGGGTTGTTTCTTTTTCAACCCCGATTTTTTCCATTCGGTTTTCAGCTGCTCCATTTTCTGCAGTTTCTGACATGTGAGTTTGATCGTCTGTCATGTCTGTTTTCTCCCACTTGTAAAAGATGGTGTCTTCATGATTGTGTAACTTCCCACTCTGGGGTCCACTCTGGTAGGGACTGGCTTGCTTATACACTAAGTTGTGGTTATATAACTGAAGATTTTGAGTTTGTCTTTGCCAAGAGTACACACTTCATGGATGCATTTTAGTTAATTTGTGAGTTCCGAGCCTCCACCCTATGTCATCTATGTGCACCTGGACCTGTTGCCCATGTAACAGGTGATTGGCTGGCTTCCACCCTGCCACCCTAGGTCAGAGGTAGGATTTGTCCTGGGACCCAGGATTCAGGAAGTCCCTTCACAGTACAGGCTTCATGTGGACATCCCCAGATCCATTCCTCTTTGTGCACAGGAACAGGGACCTAGGAGCACATTCCTCTCTCAAGGCCTTTAAAATTCCTGCTGATGGGGTGATGGGGTGGGTCCCAGCTCCCAGCAGCCACTGGTATCAATACCCATCTTTGGTCCTGTATGTTTGATGCCTAGAGTGCTCTTTCCAGCTCTCTTCACTTTGTTTCTTCTATTATTACTGTTGCTTCTATGTTTTACCTAACATCTCAGTGTATTTTGAAAAGACTAGTAATATGTGCTTTGCACTACAGATACCTTCATTCAACTCACACAACATCCCCACAAGTAATAATATGAGCATTATTCTCATTATTCTCACAGATGATGCAGCGAAGAATTAGATTATTTTAAAGCTCACAACATGATTCTTCAGAAATTCACAAAGAAGTTGTGATACCCCACTCTTTATACCAGACTTGGCCTATATGGACTTTCTCTTACTCCCTCCTTTTACTTACCTGCCCATCTCATTCTGTGGCTTCGACAAGTTCCATGGCAGCTGGTCACTCTGCCTGTCCAATACTCACATCATTCTGTTGCCACACACAGATCCCTCATGTACCTTCCCCTTGCAACAGTGGGCACCAGATCCACTGTTTCTATCAGCTTCCCTCCTCTGCCTCTTTGTACTCTCTAGAAGGCAGGGTGGGAGCTGAGAAAGGAGGAGGATGCTGAGTGAACGGATGAAGTAACTGCAGGGGAAAGAGTGGGTGAAATATAAAGCA
>PVHP010006866.1:0-60253 GCA_004024765.1 Zapus hudsonius | reverse complement strand
TCAGTGTTTAGCATGGTGCCCCTTGTTGCCTGTCTTTTGCAGCTTCATAATCTAGAAATATCTTTAGGAAACAAACATACAGCTCAAATAATGCTTAATTATAATCTCTAATTGGAAACAATTACACAATGTAAACTGCCTGTCATTTGAAGCACCTCCATACATCACTATGAAGACCTTTATTATAGGAATTTACAGCATAACTGAATAAATTTGTTTGCCAACAGAGTCTGAATCAGAGGTCAGAGTTATGCAAGAAAACAAGTCTGATGACTTTGGAAATAAACAGGTATTGGTTGGAATATATTTACGCTTCAATTTTTCCTGTGCTTTTTCTTTTGTTTATAACCCAGTATGGGCCTTAAGTTCCATGATAGATTACATGATTAAATTAATATATTACAACTGTATATTTAATGTTGAAAGCATTCTATATATGTTGTAAAACTCAGGATAGGAAGGGAGAGATTTCTCAGTGGGTTAAGGCACTTAACTGCAATGCCTGATGACACTTTGAGGTAGAAATGTCAGTACTAAAATTCATTCATTCCTTGTCATCTCAAGCAGCATTCAGTGCATGTGCTGTGGGAGAAGAAAGCTGTGCTATCACACCAACATCTGTTAGGCTGTTTCCTTTCACCAGGTCTTTTGCTGTCAGAGAACATGAAACACCTCTGATTGCCAATCCTTGTTGTCAAGCTGCATGGGTTTGGAATCCTTCAGGAGACCAAGCTTTGCACTAGGTGTGAGGGTGTTTCTGGAGAGGTTCACTGTGAAAGAGGACCACAGTGGACATGAGCAGTGCTGTCTAACAAGCTACTGTCTCAGGCAGAAGTCAGAAGCACAAAGTAGAAAGTGAGTGATCGCCAGTATTCCAAGGAGAAAAGAAACACATACAATGAGAGTCTAACTTTTTATATGACCAAAACAAAGCAGCAAAAACAATAAAGTAGTCCATTTTTTCAGTAAACATTAGAATGCATTATGATTGCAATTACTATGGAAAATACATTATAGATTTTTCTTTCAATTTTTTAAATATTTTTTATTTTAGAAAACTACATTATGGGAATACTTGGCTGGGACACTCAAGAAGAATTCATAATTTTCAAAATTGTAAATAATTTTATTTTAAATAATTTATCATAACTTATAGAAAGCACTGAACAGGAAAACATTGAATATACCAAAATGGGTCAATTCTAAACTGAGAAGACAGAAAAATGAGGTAGCTGCAAGCCCAGCACTTGAAGAGCACAGAGTCTTAGGGACGAGGACACTGTGGGAGCTCGGACTTAGCATGGGAATGGTGGGAAGTGGAATTTCCAGCCCGAGAAGATCCTTCTGAACCTGTGAGCTAAGGTAGAGCTCCTGGCTGAGAACACCCAGGCAGGTGCATGCTTCTGGGTGCAGCCAGGGCCGGGGAAGCAGTGCTTCACCACGTCACCCCTACTTGACACTTGATATGGCAGGAGCCCCAGGAAGCAGAGAGGAAGTAAGAACAGGACCCTGCAGTCATCTGGATTCCTGCCATGACTAAGGAAGAGAAGATGTGAAGAGGGGCCTGGTGGGTTCCAGCTGCTCAAGAGGAAATGCTCTTCTGCTTTCGTCACCTAGGGCTTTCTGCCCTTTCAGGAGTTCTTACTCCAATACGAAAGACTTGCATATGGCAAATAATATCTGTTCTAATCTATCATTGGTTTAATGTTTTCTTTCAGTAAGTATCTTCAAAGTCAAAAAGTACATAAAAAAGGAACTGTGGGGGTTTCAAATATTTTTTCCAATGAGACATGCAGTGTTTTCTTCACATGAATCATGACATACATAGATTGATTCTCTCTTTTATCTTTCTTACTAACCCACACCTGGGGGGGCCTGCCTACTGGAGAACTGGGCTAGCTGGCTTGTGGCATGATTCACAAGCACAGGAGCTGAGGGTACTAACAGTCTCTTCCAGTCTCTTCCATCATCTACCAGATTAAATCCTGGGCTTTCCTGGTTTTCCCTTTGGACAGTGTTGCTGCTGGTGTCGAGTGATTTTCACTGTGTGGAAGATTACTGTGGTAGGCTTTAGAAAATGAGGAGCAAAGGAATGAGGTATGGACCACAATCCTGCTTTCGGGGGTTGGGGGTAGGGGTACATGAGGTCCCCTGATTCTCTGGCTTGCCCTGTGTCTATATATTTGTCTCTCCATCTTTTCCTTGTTTTCATTTTCTTTCTTCAGGCAGTGTCTCCTTCTATAGTCAATATGTACCTAGAAGTTATTATAGAGCCCAGGTTTGCCTGAAGTTTGCCATAATACTCAGACCCATACCTTCTAAGTACTGAGATGTATATACATAGGCCAACAACTTCCAGCTACTCCTCCCCTTTTCTTCCTGTTATCATCTCTGCTATCTCTTTGCCCCATCTGAAAGAGAATAAAAGTCTGTGTAGAGTCCTGGTTTATTTTTTCTCATTGAGACTTCTTATAGCTAGCTGGTTAGCACTGGAATCCAAATCCCAGGATTAGCTACATTTTGAAATATGTAACCCATCCTCTCACCTTCCTTCTCTCTTTGAATAGACCCATCAGTCCCTGTTAAGGTCAAATTAGGGAGAGGGGCAAGACCTATATTGAATCTCACTTTCAAATATTCATATGTTCGTATATTTGTAATCCCAGCCACTCGTGAGTCTAAGGCAGAAGGGACTACCACAAGTTCATATTAGTCTGGTGAAGATAGAGTTTTCTAGGCTGAACTGGGTACCTTGTGAAACTCTTTCTCCAATAAAGATAAACCAAATGTATAAACTTCAGTGATGAGCCAGGTGTGGTGGAGCATGCCTTTAGTCCCGGCAATAGGCATGTAGAGGTAGGAGGATTGCCATGAGTTCCAGGCCAGCCAGAGACAACATAGTGAATTCCATGTCTGCCAGGGTTAGAGCAAAACCCTACATAATAAAATTTTTTTAAAAAGACAAAAAATATTGCTGAGTCATGTTCCTGGCATGACATTTTTCCTTAAGTTTATTCCCAGTCACTTCTCAGTGGCATGTCAGAAAAGTGAAATCCAGCCCTTGACTGTATTTCTTCTCTGGAATGCAGGATGCTACTCCTTGCTGTCTAGTGTAGTATTGCTGCAATATGGCTAAAGGAAATGTAGTTTTGTGAAGAGCAGAGCTGCTTTGCAATCCAGCAGCCATCCCACTGGGAAAAGAAATCCTATGAGAACTGTAGGACAGAGAGGTATGCTTACTGTACAGAAAGGAAGCTAATGATGGGGTTGGGCATTTCATGGCTGTGTCCTTCATTGCCTGCTCTCATGGCACATATAGGACAGTGGCTGTTGATTCACTAAATTCACAGTGTTTAAATTGTATGGGAGAAATATGAGTCCCTGTAGTCCCCCTTTCTGGGCAGCTAGCTATGAGACTAAAGGGTCTGTGAAAGAAAATCTTTGTGAAACAGGAAGGCCTTTTAGGTGTGAAGGAAAAATCATGGTCTGAAGGAGACAGTGAGAGTCTCAGGAGGAGACTTCATTTAAGGGTTCTAAGCAAGAATGTAATATGGACCGCTTTTGAGGATGAAGGTCATTTGTCAAGGAGAATGGAGGTTTAAGGAGATCTGAAGTGTGATGTCCTGGCCTAAGGAAAGATTAAGGAGACTAGAAAGGCAAAATTAAGATTACCTGGTGTCATGGTTTGATCCAGGTGTCCCCCACAAACAAATGAATGTGTTCTGATAGATCGATCCTCAGCTGATGGCAATTAGGGAATTAGAACCTCACTAGAGCTGTGTTGTTGGGGTGGGCTTTTGGGGGTTATAAGGCAGCTTCCCCTTGCCAGTATTTGGCACACCTTCCTGCTGCTGTTTGCAGTGCTGTGGCAGAGGTGATGTCCAGCCCTCTGCTCATGCCATTGTTTTCCCTCCCAGGATGGAGTTTCCCCTTGAGTCTGTAAGCCAAATAAACCCATTCCTCCACAAGCCACTTTTGTTTGGGTTCTTCTGCGCAGCAACTAGAAAGCTGTCCACAACACCTGGGAATGGAAAGGGGGGGACTCGCTATGGGGTGTGTGTCTGTGGTGTGAAGAAAGTGAAAATTCTAGCACACTTAACATTTTCTCTGATGTGAGGTGAAGTTTTTTTGAATTTCCTGTGTAGTGCTGCTGCAGTAATATCAAGAGAGGATACTTTATACCCCAGTTCCTAGACATGGTGAGTTTTTGCCTGGCTTCCAAATCCAGAGGAGGGAAACTGTAACACCATATAACCAATACAATACTTTTCATTGGTTCTCCATTGTCTGTATCACTTGGCTTCTGATTTCTGTCCCCCAGATCTCAAAGATTCCTCACCACCATTAACCAAGGCTATTACAACATTTTGACTGTAATTGAACATTACATGATCTTATAGATATTCCTGAATCATCAGGCTCCATTGAATGGTCTAGATTCTCAGAATATCATCCTTTGTGATCTAAACTTTGTCTTTTGCCTCTGGTGATCTCAGATGACTAGCACCTGCTAGTGACTATCAAGAATCTACCCTGCTGTTGTAAGGTGGTCATGTGTTCACAGGCCACTTTTAGCCTTCAGACAAAGGTATAGGAAGGATTCAGGGTGGCAGAATGATGTTGGAATCTCTGAATTTATTTATCTGGATGCAAAGGAGCTTGGGCCTCATGTCCAAATTTGGGGAAGGATGTACTATCTGGTGATTGGTAAAAGATGGAGATTGTAGCACTGTATCAGTTTGTTTCAATAGTTAACATGTCAACAGCGAACAGTAGATATATTGCTCATTCTGCTTTATCCTGTCAACCCAGTTCCCCAGGGTTTACATTTATCCTGATGTTTTTCCTAGAACATGTGGCTCCCCTGCTGAGAGTCACAGGCAGTATTCAAGTTTATAACTCATATAGAAGCTTTGGAGTGCTTCTGGATTTGAGTGTTAGGTTGAAAGCTCTGAAACATTACTCCAGCTGCAAATCTCTGTGACTCTCTCTTTCACATCAAGGCACATTGTGACCCCACTTTATTCTTTCACTGTCTCATCTGTCTCTAATCTCTCAATGTCACTCACCAACTTATTCTTTTTGAAATTAAAAAAAATAAAGTTTTTTGTCAGCTGCCATAATTATTGACAATATAACATAATTCCCTCATTACTCCCACTTTCCCCCTGTCAAATCCACCCTCCATCATATCCCTTACCCCTCTAAGTAGTCTCTTTTTTATGTCATCATTCCTTCCCATTTTGAAGGTGTTATGGAGATATTGTCAGGCACTGTGACGTCATGAATTACTTGGAATATACTATTCTAAGAAGTCCTACCCTTCCCTTGGCTCTTGATATCTTTCTGCTACAATTTACGGAATAGAGCCTTGGCCTTGGGAGGTGTGGGAGAGATATCCCAGTGCAGAATCCTCCACTGTCATTGCTTTTCCTCACTATAGTATCTGAGTTATTCCAGTGGTCACTGTTATCTGGAAAGGGTGAATCTTTTGCCAGAATTGATTGTAGCATTAAAATATGTGTGTGCAGGTTTAAAAAAATATTCATGAGGCAGTTTGGTAGACATATGCATTTAGCCAGAAAACAGCAGTCACTTTTCCTGTAATGCTCAATGTTACCTCTACATAGGCTTCTGACAAGGTCTTTAGTACCAGGGAAACATACCCTTATGTGGATTAGGCAAACAGTCTTCACTGAGATCCATGGATTTCTCCCATAACTGACATGCTACTATTGCACCAGTTAGGTTGGCCTAGCTGTCTAGACATAAGACTTGCAAGGACCACTGTTATTCAGCACCATTTATCATTGATGACTTCTTATTTCCACATGGTTGCATGCAGACAGCTTTTTCCAGCCTTCTGACAGCTGGTTAACAGTGAGTTGTTTTGACCTCAGCTCCCGCTTGAATTTTTAGCAGCCTGAATCTCAAATATGAGTGGTCTTGAGCCACAGGGTATTACTATCTCATTCTGGGTGGCAACCAAGAGCATTGCCAATTGCCTATAAATTTTTGGGGGCCTCATGTACCTCCCTGTTCAGCAACACATATGATTCTCCCATCCATTTCACAGACTATACATTATGAAGCCTTTCCTAAATTCCTGGGATCACTAGGTCATAGGCTAAAGTCAGCATTCCCTTTCCAGCCTAAGTAATATTTATAACGTGTTTCCTCTTGCTGATCCATTCATGCTGTTTCTATGTGTTATTGTCTTAAAAGGGGCTTTTTCTATCTGGCATAATTAAGACTCTGGCCTCGCTTGAGGCTGTGTATATTGAGGCTTGCTGGGAGCAGAAATGCCATACTTGGAACTGTGGTGTTACCAGTGTAGACAGAAACTAGAGCCTTTGCATAAATTCCATGTGAAATATGGGGTAAGGTTGAAAGGAGATGAAGACTGTTCTTAGTGTGTTGGGGCAGAGGAAGGAGATCTCTGAAGACACACTAAGGCAAGCTGAATTGAAGAGACTTATGAGACTTTTGGGTCCCATTCCAATCTGCTTCAATGTTTCCTGTACTTAAGCCATGAGATGTTAAGTTTCTTGATTCTACGCAGACTCGGCCTCCATTGCTGCTCTGTGTGCACTTCTGGCTTTAGGTCTCTGTATATAACTGGATCTTTTTGATCTTTCCATTTCTTAGTTTTTGTCCTGTCAAAACTAGCTGTTTAATTGTTACTCTCCTTTTTTTCTGCTGTCACTGGCCAGTCTTTCCCTAGTGTATCTGGTCTCTCCCCACATCTTCCCTAGGCGGACTTTTGTTTTGTTTTGTTTTTTCGAGGTAGGGACTCGCTCTAGCTCAGGCTGACCTGGAATTCACTCTGTAGTCTCAGGGTGGCCTTGAACTCACGGTGATCCTCCTACCTCTGCCTCCCGAGTGCTGAGATTAAAGGCGTTTGCCACCACGCCCGGCTCCTAGGCGGACTTTGTATTAGTACTTGGAATAGTGAGATGGGACCTGGTATCATAATTTCCACTTCATTGCCATTTGTGTTCTCATTCTCACAAGCGCCCCTCCCCCCCCCCGTTTTCTCTCTTTGTCACTTGTTTTTGTGCACGTTTATGTTGTTAGGGAGCAAACAGATTGTTGTGTGGTTGGCAATTTCTGTCACTGAACCACATTACATTTTTCACTTATGCTTTATATGTATTCTCACTTTTGAGCCTAGGCTGATCTTTCACTGGGTGTGCGTCTACCTTGGCTTCCCATGTACCTAGGATTACAGACATAGGCCTTCAGGGTTGGTTCTGTGTCCTTTGTGGAAGTGAATAGAGGAGGAAATTGTAGGCACAATTTACCTTTTTAACAAACTACTTCAAATTCTGCCTTCTGCATTTTATTCATAGTCATGAAAATGACGGCATGGCTTCACTAGAAAAAATGAAAGTGTTTCTCCATGTGGGTTCTTGTTCCTAGCTCAAGCCCTTGAACACAAGGTGTTAGTTGGGCAATCACAGATGCAGAATCTTTTAGGAAGAGGTGCAGAGATGGTTAGACACAGAAAGAAAGTGATAACAAGAGGCATTGACAGACCAGCAGAAAATATTTAGGACCCAAGGGTTCTATAAATTTAAGAAGTACAGGTTTCCTCATTCTGCTCCCTCAGATAATCTGCTACCTTGGTAAAGGAAATAGTCCATTAATTTTTGGGACATGAAACAAATGTCCTGTAGTTAGTGAGGCAGCTTTGAAGTGTCCTCCTCTTGTTGCTACCATTAAAAGGGACCCTCTCAACACCAGGCTTTCAGGCTTTTCCATAAGTTGCATCATTAAAAATACATGTATCTTATTGTGAGTACATGTGCTTATGTGTCTGGTCATGTGGATATCTGAAAAAAAAAAGAAACATTAAGTTATGTGAGACAGGGTCGCTTTTCCCAAAGCTTTGGTTTCTTCTTTCACTGATTGCCAGTGGCCTTGGCCCACTGGTTTCATCCAACCACAAGTCACATTTCATCCAGCTCTATGTACATGATTGGGAATCAAACCTGGGCCTCCAGCCTTTGAAACACTGAGACATCTACCCATCCCTTGTGGTCAGTCTTGATGACATAATCACAGGAAACACAGTAGACACTTTTGAATTCCATAGGGTATTGGAATAGTGACTGCATCTCTATCACACATGGCCATGCTGCATCAACTTGTTCTTTCTCACCTAGTCACTGTGTCTCTGCATATCTGTCCCACTTTCTCTTCCACCTCTAACTCCCCACTGTGCATGCTTGTTTGTTTTTTAAATTTTTTTATTTTTCTTTTTGAGTCAGAGTGTCACTCTAGCCCAGGCTGACCTGGAATTCACTCTGTAGATTATGGCTGTCCTCAAACACACAGTGATCCTCTTACCTCTGTCTCCTGAGTGCTGAAATTAAAGGCATGTGCCACCACACCCAGCTAGTTTTCCAATTTTTCTGACTACACTTCTGTTTGTAGCCCAGGCTATTCTGAAACTTATAGTCATCCTCCTGCCTCAGTCTCCTAAGTGCTGCAATTTTGAGGTGTCCCTCCCCTAGTTTAGATATGTGTTTTCCTTTTTCACTCACTGAGGGAAACCCTTCTTTGTCTCCGAATATGTTTCATATATCTTATGAGTTTTGCTTGTTTGTGGTGATTGCTATGTTTTAGATTGTGTATGTGTATATGTGCATGCCTGTGGAGGACAGAGGGGATTATTGGAAGTCCTTCCCCTTTCCTGGCCCATCATTTTTTTCTTGAAATAGATTGTCTCACTAAATTCAGAACTTGCTGTTTTTATGCAATTCCCAATGATACTCCCATCTCTGCTTCCCACAGGACTCAGGTTATATACATGTGTGATGATTCCAGGCTGGTTATGTGGGGAGGGGGTAATTGAAGTAGAACAGACTTAATTCCCCTCAGTCTTCATCCATGAAAGTGAATCACTCATTCTCTGTTACAGCTCTTCAGCATATGTGTGTATGTGCCTCTGTCAGTTTCTCCGATTCTTTGATTCCTTGTCTCCATGTCCTCCATTATGACTCTCTGATGCTGAGAAATTTGAAGGCTTGATTAAGGGAGGAACTTTGCTGTCCACCAGCCAAAGAGAGTTACATTGAACTTCCAGGTTGCAGGAACTGTGTTATTTAGAGGCACCACAATTTCCAATCTTCTATCTCTGGTTTCATTCTGCATTAGTGACCATTAGGGTGAAACAGGTGAGGTGGCCTAGACCTGGGTTAAAATCTTAGCTGCCAGCCCCCCTTTTTGATATAGGCCAGTAAATCCCACTGGACATTGAAATATTAGCATTTACTAAATAATTCAGAACATCATTAGAGTTAAAAGCATTTTTGTCCCCAGAATAAACTTGTCTTTGACCAGTCTTTCCTTGGTTGGTTCCTCTGTACATTGTATCCTCCAATTTCCTGTGTCTTGGTCCAGTTCTCTAGGCACATAACTCAGTTCTATCACAGGATCAGAGTCATCAGGATCTGAACAGATGTTTGTAGGTTTCACATAGGTGTGATGAATCCAGGCAGGGACTCTGTCCAACTTTACAACTGCCAGGTGGTCAAGATGACAATGTAGGTTCCTTTGCAGCCAGGTTCCTGGATCTCTTTGTGATGCCACATTTTGATGACTAGATCCCCAAGCTGAAACATTTGTTGGTCAGCACAGTCCCTGTTAACTTTATATGGTCTAATATCCTTTTCCATTTATGGTCTGACAACATCACTTTGTGTATCTGGCTTGCATAGAACCTGGGGAATTACATTACAGGCTGGTTGGTTTAGCAACCAGTACCTATAACAACTGAGCCAACTCTCCAGCCCTCTAATCCTTTCTGTACATATCAGAGAGTTTAACTGATCTTGAAATTGCAAGTTTTTTTGATAATTGGCTTTTTATGTCATTTAGATTTGTGTGATCAGCAAAAATTAGGTAGAATGCTTAAAACACATTGAAATTTTCCTGTTTGTAACAGTAAGAAGTATGATTTCTAAATATTGATAATTTGGGGGGGGGGTTGTTGTGCTTACTAGTGATCAACCTTTGAGCAGTATGCATGCTACAAAAGAGTTCTGCCCTGGAGCTGGAACCTCTCACTCATAGTGTGCACTTTCAAACATATATCCCTTCAACTGAAGAGTAGAAGTATTCCATTTATCTTTTTGTTTTGTTTTGTTTTTTGAGGTAGGGTCTCGCTCTAGCCTCGGCTGACCTGGAATTCACTATGTAGTCTCAGGCTGGCCTTGAACTCACAGTGATCCTCCTACCTCTGCCTACTAATCCTCATTTTGTCTAAGGCCCCTGATGTCTCATACATTTTATCATAGAGAGTGCAACAATTCTGGATCCATTATTTGAAACTTCAGTGTATCCAAGGCTAAATGGCTTTCTTCTCATCATAAGGGGCAATCTTTTTTTCCACAAAAACAAGATTATTCACATTATTAGGGAAACTAAGACAAGTTTAACTGCTCTTTTTCTCCATTTCCATTTGTCTTTCCAACCACTTCTTCATGACTTCATCTTCTTACATTTCTGTAGGTATTATTCTTATTCACATTATCATGTCTCTTGAATCACTTCATGAGTCGTATAGAATCTGGCCTCCTTGACTCTATCTTATTTTTTTCTATCTTATTTTTTTAAAGTCTTTCCAACAGATTCGTAAGGCAGCTATATACTTCCTTGTTATATCACTTATTTGGGCTTGATTTGGCAACTATAAACCAATCTAATTTTAGGTCCTTGTATTAGTTTCTCTCAAAGCATCTTTGATTATGGCTCCCTCTCTGATAGCTTCCTTCACTACTGCTGCCTTCATGGCTGCTTAGCCTATACAACTTAAGAAGATACTCTCCCATTATAATGTGTGTGTGGGGGGGGGGGGCGTTGGGGAATCCTTGTGTGATGCTACACACATTTCATTCCAGCTCTCCGAAGGCTGAGATAGGAGCATTGCTATGAGATACAGATCAGTCTGGTTTAGATTGAATTCTTGTTTCCAAAAAACAAACCAGTTGTCATGGGGGAAAATTCATGGTAAACAGCTTCTTTGGCAAGCAGAAAGCACTAGATTCTCTTCAAAAATCTGCATCCTTTGGTATGTGACCCTGGAGCTCATAACTCAGGTTATCATGCTTAAGCAACCAGCATATTTCCCCACTGATTAACTTCCCCAGCCAAGCATGTGTTTCTTAATGGTTGAGAACATTACTATCCCACTATTCATATGTAATAATAATATAGTCAACCTTGTATTCAATCAATGTGATTTGTTGTGAAGGATAAGAAATGGAGGTGGACAAGAAATGGAAAGAGAGCATAAGTGTGACTAAAGAAATAAAAATCACAGTTGAAAACAAAAGCAAAACAAATAAATATATATATTCTGTATGTCAAACTAAGTGGGAATTAACATCTGAATGTCTAAGAATATATTCGTCATTTTCAGAAAGAGGTTCATGTGTTGACATGAAGAAAGCATTTTGTAAGTGCATAAAGCAAACTACTAACTCCCAATAACAGAAGGCTTTAAGACTTGAATAAAAGTTAGTGAATACTTCTTAACATGACCATTTCTAATGAGTTTTCATTTCAATGATGTCCTTTCCTCATTATGTATTTACTTGCCTGCAAGTTTTTGCATTGATTTATCTGCAAACCCCATGGATTAATTTCCTTTTCCAAGTTGAAAATCAAATCTGGTTTGGTCATAGAGTTTCCTGTGAATGGAAAATGATGTACAAATCAGGCCAATATGTTAAATCAGGTGGACTCATGAGAGATAAAAGCATCTTTAATGATACTCTCCTCTATTAGGTATGCAGCAAAAGATGATAGTTGCCTTCTTTGGAATACTCAAAAGACTATGGTTGTGGAGGTATTCCTTGTATTCTGGATAAATGCACATATTATGGCTGCCAATTAAATTTATGATTACAATTTATTAAATGTTAATATCCATATAATAATGCTACTTTCCCTTTTGGATGAGAAACTTTTCTTTTCAGATAGCAGTGATGGGGGCAGAGCAAGATGGTGGACTCTCTCTGTAAAGGTTCAATTTTCCAGCTGGGATCCAAACCCTGGACCCCAGCAGGACCTGAACCCAAGCCAACTATCTCCCCAGCTCCTATACCATCACAGACAGGGATCCTCAGCAACTCTCTGCTCTGAAGAAACGGAGAGCTGACCCCTCCCCCCACCCCAAGTTACTGCCATTGTCTCCTCCGAGTCTGCACCTTTGGCTGAGCACCTTTCCCTCACAAGGCCCCTTCTCTACAGCACCGGATCCTCCTGTGCACTTCTCTCCATGACCCCCCCCCACACACATACACAGGCAGACACGATCCTTGGGCAAACTGACCTAGCTTGGTTCTGGGGCCAGACCACAGGCAGATAAGTGGGAACCTCGGCAGAGGCTGGTTCAGATGGGTACTTGCCAGGAGGGCACAGGCGGTCTCAGTGAGTACCAAGGATCATGCCACAGCCAGGTGGGAAGACATTTTGCTCTATAGTTTGGGGGGCTGGGGCTATTTCTACTGCAGCATAACAATCGGGGACAAAGGCCTATGAGGTGCCTCTAAGACTAAATAGACACATACAGAGGGATCCAGATGGGTAAAGATCTAAGCCTGTCTGGGGACAGAACACCCTAACAGGAAAGACCTGTGTTTAAGATCAAACCTGGTGATCATTCCACTGGAAGTAAAGTGGGCTGAATAGCACTCCCCAGGGTGCCAGAGTCCCACTCCCCTTCCTGGACAGGGTCAGAAACCAATGGAAAAAAAAACAAAAACAGAAATTAAAGGCAGATCTCCCCAACTCAGGACCTCTAGTCCCATTATGGAAGAGGAAAGTGACAAGGACGTGGAGTCAACAAAAATACAATCCTAAAGAGAGAATAATATGACTGCTGACCACAACTGAAATGCAAACATGAAGCATTTAATGGCTGATATGGAAACTATGAAAAAAGACATCAATGAGATGAAGCTCACCAACTCAAGCATGGACTGCAGACTGAATTTAATGGAGAGAAATATGAATGAATTCAGAAACATATTACGTGAATTGAAGATAAACCAACTAAAGGAGGAGCTAGACAATCAATTGATTAATTTTGATGGGGACTTAAGAAAACTTAAAAATTATTTTCAGGAATCTCTAAAAAAACAGAAATAGACTGGAAATTGGATCTCGCCAAAGAATTGGAGTCTATAAACAAAATTATAGCAGAAACCAAAAATGAAATGGAGTTGTAAAAAACCTCCCTAGAAGCCAGGCGTGGTGGCGCACGCCTTTAATCCCAGCACTTGGGAGGCAGAGGTAGGAGGATTGCCATGAGTTCAAGGCCAGCGTGAGACTACAGAGTGAATTCCAGGTTAGCCTGGACTAGAGCGAGACCCTACCTAAAAAAAAAAAAAAAACTCCCTAGAATCAATCAATACCAGAGTCTACAATCTGGAGGACAGACTCTCTGATGTTGAGGACAAGACAGAAGGAATTAAAAAGGATGTCATAGGATTCAACAAATTCAAGAAATTAAGTGAGCGTAATTTGAGGGATCTATGGGATACAATAAAGAGGTCCAATATTAGAATCATGGGGTTCCTAGAGGGAGAAGAAGCCCAGGTTAAGGGAATAGGAAACATTTTCAACAGAATTAATCAAGAAAACCAACAACAATCGTTGCTGGCGAGGATGCAGGAAAAAGGAACCCTCATTCACTGCTTGTGGGATTGCAAACTTGTTCAACCATTATGCAAAGCAGTGTGGAGACTCCTAGACAGAATGGACATAGAACTACCAATGGAACCAGCTATCCCTCTACTAGGCATCTATCCACAAGATGTCACATCTCGATGCAAAAACATTTGTACAACTATATTTATAGCAGCTCAATTCATAATAGCTAAGTATTGAAATCAACCCAAATACCCATCCATGGAGGAATGGGCAATGAAACTATGGTATATTTACACGATGGAATTTTACTCAGCTAAAAGGAAAAATGACATATCAAAATTTAGGAAAATATGGTCTGGCTTTGAGCAGATCTTACTGAGCGAACACTCAAAATAACAGAGAATCGAATGCTACATATTTTCCCTCATATGAGGTAGGAGGATTGCCTTGAGTTCAAGGCCACCCTGAGATTACATAGTGAATTCCAGGTCAGCTGGAGTAGAGCAACTCCCTACCTCGAAAAACAAAACAAAAAAATTCTACTTGAAATTATTGCTAAGAAAAAAATCCAAAGAATGGCATCACTTTAGGCAAGGTTGGCCTCACACTCACAATGATCTTTCTTCCTTAGCTCCTAAAGTTGTATGATTAAAGATGGGTATTACCACACCTGCACAGAAATTTTTTATTGTTGTTTTTGGAGGTATAGTCTCACTCTAGCCTAGTTTGACCTGAAATTCATTAAGTAGCTACAGAGTGGTCTCAATCTCACTATGATCCTCCTTTTCTGCCTCCCATGGGCTTGTATTAAAGCCAGGATGCCTGGCTTTTTTGCCATTGAATACCATTTTTTTTTAAATTGCATTCAAAGGATTTGTTTTCACTATAGCATTTTCAAACAATTTCTTCTTTTTTCTCCCTCCTATTTTGGGCATCCTCCTTCCCCTGGGAATATTTTATTCATTTATTTGAAAGGATAGAAAAGGTGAAAGAGCAAGAGAGAACGAAGAGGGAAAGGGAGAAAAACTGGGTGAGCCAGGGCCTCTTGCTACTGCATATACAGAAACATGCACCACTTTATGCATATGGAGAAGCCTCATTTATATTTCTTATATGGGGCACTCCCTTATGATTTTATATATTTAAAGAACATATTCAGCTTACATGGTTTTTGAAAGTATTATTTTATATGCCTGCAAATTTTATATTTAGGTAGCTAAAGCATTAAATCTTTTCTATGTGTTTCTTTTAAACAGAAAATCACATATACATAGTTTAAATTTAAGTAACATTTTTAAAAGTCTTTAAAAGGCTAAATTATTTGATCTGAATATTTTAACAAACTATATGCTGTTACAAAACTTTATTTTCTACAAAAACACACATTATCTTGACATATATACATTTAAAGAGAACTTCTATGCTAATTTGTTTTCTGAAAATGAAAAACTGATATTTTTGTATGTTGTATTGAGTGAACAAGTTTATATCTAACCTTAAAAATTTAGTTACTGGACTAGAGAGTAGTCTCAGCAGTTATGGAGATTGCTTGATTAAACTGATGACCCAGTACCATGTGAAGCCAGATACACAAAAGTGTGTATTCATCTGGGATTCAATTATCAATGCCAATGGCACTGGTTCACCCATTCTCTCTCTCTCTCTCCTTGCAAATAAAGAAATATAAATAGATGCATATATTTTTAAATTTTCATTTACCAAAATAGAAATATATATTTTGATATTTATATAAGTATATATTATCAAACTATATTATGTATATTATACTATGTATAGTGTATATAGATTTACAAGTTTCCTGTTAAGTTTTATATAATTGTGACTTGGGGTTTTCTTGTTATTATTTTCCTAGTAATAATGCTTTACATAGAAAGAGTCTTGAAAACTGCCCTAAGTGTTTAGAATGTTCCTTCAGTTTGGAAAATTGAATGATTTACAAAGCTGCCTTCTATAGCTATAAATTCACTTATATTAGGAAAAGACTGTGGAATCAAACAGGTTATTGAAGGTAAGTGGGAAGTTAATATATGTGATGCATTTCCTCTAACTATTACTACTAATTCTATCAAGAAGATTAGAACCCGTACAATTACCAACCATTTGCAGAGAGCCATAAATTCTTTACTTGAAATTCCAGTTAGGAATGTGTAGTTAAGTTATAAAACCTGATCAGTGTTTGGACTTTTTTGCAGTACACATCTTTGTGATAGAAGCCTTTGTTATCGAAATAACCCCAATAAATCACTTCACCAAGTTAAAATCAATTTGATTCCTTTGGGCTATTAAACTCCAGGGTCCTAATAATGGTGGTGATGGTGGTGTTCATGGTGATAGTACTGATGTTGTGAGAAAAGGAGAAATGCATGTTGAGTGAATTGAACTGCCATATGGTGCCAGGTAACCCTCCCAAAGTAATAGGAATGTAGGGTAGGTCACTTACTAAATAAAAACAGGAAGAAGGATAACTACAGACACACTAAGGAAACATGAACCAAGGATTAGAGAGACCAAAAGATTGCCAATCACATTCTTGGAGTACCACAGAGAGATAATCTCATAGATGGAGAGAAAGAGAAATCAGAGACAGCAAGAGATATAGAACTAGAGTCTCAGGGAGAACACTTCATGCTTTGGAGCTGAAGTTCTGGAAACAGGGAGCACGGGGGTCAGAAAGCCCAGGGTATATAAACGGTGACCAACCCAGAGAGGTCCAGACTCCTTGACCATCACCCAAACTGCTTGGAAAAACTCCCTTTAATTCAGACATTTGTAGGGCACCTGCCCAAACCACCGTTTCAAGCCCTTCCACACTTCCCACTGTCCCCCGGTTCTCCAGGGTTCAAGGAAATGGCCCCTAGGCACTGCGCACTCCGCCTTCACCACGGCAGCCCTGAGTCCAGGCAGCCCTTGCTCACGCGTCCTGTGCGGGTCACGGGACGGCGGGCACCCAGCGCTCCGGCCCCAGAGGGTGCACCAGCAGGGTGCAGGCCTGGGTGCAGACGTGGTGCAATTATCGGAGGGCGGTACGAGAGCCCAGTCGCCATGGCGATCTGCTGTTTACAGTTTCCCCGGCACTGGCTGATGACGTCACGGTCACCATTTCCGGCTTCCTGAACTCGAACCGTCTCAGTCTTTCCCACAGCGCGGAGGCAAAAGTTACGGAGTCACCCGGTAAAAGACACAAAGTCCCCAAATTCCAGGAGAGAAAAAGATCAAGGTGTGGATCCAAGGTGGTGGAGACAAGTGCTCTGAGACGATGTCCCTAGACTGAGGAAGCCCGAGCGGAAGCCCGCCTCCTGCTCTGTCCGTGTGATGAATGGACAATGCTTTTCATTGGTCAGGTCATCCGGCCTCAGCCTCCAAATTGTTGCGATTATGGCATTAAAAAGGCCCGTGTGACGAGAATTCGTGTTCGCGGCCTTTTTTGCCCAAGGTTTTTTGTCAACAATGTCAGGTCCGGAGGGGGTGGGACTTGAGGCACCGACCAATGGAAAGCTCTGTCCAGTCAGTTACACAGACGGTTCAGAGAGCTGGCTTCCGAAGCGCAGGGCCCTTGTCTCTGAGCCTGTTCTGTGTGCTGCCGTGTATCTGCACGTGGGTCATTTTCTTTTCTGAAATTTGGGGACTTTGTGTCTTTTACCCTGTGACCCCGTGACTTTTGCCTCCGCGCTGATGGAAAGCGACAGTGAGACGCTGCGCGGTCAGGAAGCGGAGATGGTGAGTGCGACGTCCTCAGCCAGGGCCGGGGATCTGGAAGCAGCAGATCGCCATGGCGCCTGGGTTCCCCAATCCCCCCTCCGTGTCCCCAAGCCCGAGCTCTGACTTCGGAAGCCCCCCTTCCCCCCACTCCTCTTCCAGGCAGAGAGCGGCTCTGAGAGGCTGGCCGTCCTCTCCCAGCACCTGTGGGACCCCAGCTCCCGCTGCAGCGCTCAGGGCGGCTCTGCCCTGGGGTGTTTGCGGGTGTAGAGCCGAGGGAGGGAGCTTTCACCCCATATCTGCACCACATCTGCTTCCAGGCCTGCACCCGGTTGGTGCACCCTCTGTGGAAGGAGCACTGGGTGCACGTGTTTCCCTAGGCCCACCCAGGACTCTTGTGGAGGGGCTCACTGGCCCCAGGGTCCACAGGGCCACGGGACCACGTCCATGAACTCTGGAGGACCAAGGGGCTTAGGGCAGCATTGAGTGTTCTGAACGGGTAAAGTTTGCAAGTGCCCTACAAATGTGTGAGTTAAAGGGACTCTTGCCAGCCAGGTTGAATTCTGGCCCAAGTAGCGTGACCTCTGTGTGGGTCACGATTATTCACCCTGGGCTTTCTGTCCCTCGTGCTCCCTGTCTCCAGATATTCACCTCCAAAGCATGTGGTTTTCTCCCTGAGACTCCAGTTTTCTATCTCCAGTTATCCGTCATAATCTCTGATTTTTTTTTCTGTCCAACTCTGAGATTACCTATCAGTCTGTGGAATTCCAGGCATCTGAATGACACCCCCCTTTTTCTCTGTGTCTCTCAGCAGCAATTCTTGCCCAGGATGCATTTCCTTGACTATCTAGGGTTATTCACACATGGATTGGAATCTGTATTCCATGAACGTCATTACTGGGTGACGTTAACTGGGTACAGCTCTTCTCAGCCAAGTTCCTTTCTGTGTCCACTACATTCTGATTCATTTTAATCTGGCCAAGCAGTTGGAGTGATGTTGAATAGGTCTCCCACTAGGGTCCTCAGCACAAAAGTGGTGTACTGTGAAAATGGAGTATTAAAGACAGGTGGAGAGATCCTCGCAGACATTCAGATACAGGGAGACAGCTCAGTAAGACACACTTTGAGATCATAGCCAGGCACAGAGGGTTGGCTTTAGATTGATTCCCTCTATTATCTTCCCTACTATCTCACCCCTGGGAGTTTCTTCCTACTGGAAAATTGATACAGCTGGCTTGGGACATGATTTAGATCACAGTACCTGGGAGGCAGGGCAGACACAGTCTCTTCCAGGCTTGTCCCTCATTCTCTGGATTAAAGCCTGGGCCTTTCGTGGCTTTCCGTTTGGACAGAGGTGCTGCTGGAGGTTGACAGATTTTCACTGCATGACATATTACAGGGTAAGGATTTCGATACACAGGATCATAGGAATGAGGCATGGACCCCATTCATGCTTGGGGGAGTACAGGGGCTTCCCTGATTCTGTGGCTTGCCCTGTGTCTACATATTTGTCTCTCCATCTTTTTCTTTTTTTCATTTTGATTTTTCAGGAAGTGGCTCATTTTATAATCAGTATGTAACTATAAGTCACTATGAAGCTCAGGTTTCCATGGAATTTGAAACAATACTCAGACCTATACTTTCTAACTACTGATGAGTATATACACGTGAGATAACAAATTCCTTCTACTTGTACACTTGTCCTACTCATATCTGTCTCTGTCTGTCTTCTGTGGCATATCTGAAAGAAAAATAATTTCATGTCTAGCCCAGATTTAATCTTGTTAGTTGAAACCACACCTAGTTAGATGGTTAAAGTGGATGCAGAATACCAGGAGCAGATATGGCTTGAAATAATAGCCTGTCCTCTCTCCTTCCTTCTGTCTCCAAATATTCCCCCATCAGTCTCTGTTAAGGTAAAATTGGAGATGGGGGCAAGTCCTATGCAGAATTTCAATTTCAAATAGTCATCTGTATGCATATTTGTAATCCCAGCCACACATGTGTCTGAGGCAGAAGGGACTACCACAAGTTCCATACCAATCTCGTCTACAGAGAGATTCCTAGGTTGAACTGTGTACCTTGTGAAACTCCTTCCCCCAAAAAGATAAAATAAGTGTGTAAATTTAGTGATGAGACAAGTGTGGTGGAGCATGCCTTTAGCCCCAGCATTAGAGAGGAAGAAGTAGCAAGATTGCCATGTGTTCAAAGCCACCCTGAGACAACATAATGAATTCCATGTCAAACTAGTCTATGGGAAAACCTTACCTTAAAAAAATGATAAAAAATTTCAGTAATGTGGCACATTCCTGACATGACATTATTCCTTAAATTAATTCCCAGTCACCTCTCAGCGACATCACAGAGAAGCCAATTCCAGCCCTTGACTGTATTTCTTCTCTAGAATGTAGGATGCTGCTCTTTGCTGTCTAGTGTAGTGTTGCTGCAACATGGCTAAAGGAAATGCAGTTTTGTGAAGGTCAGAGCTGCTTTGCAATCCAGCAGCCATCCCACTGGGAAAATAAATCCTATGAGAACAGTAGGATAGAGAGGTACACTTACTGTACAGAAAAGGAAGCTCATGATGGTTTTTGTGATTTCCTGGCTGTGTCCTTCATTGTCTGCTCTCTTGGCACAGATAGGCCATTGGCTTTTATTTACTAATTACACAGGGTTTTAAAATGTATGGGAGATATGTGAGAAATGTATGTGAGAAAATGCCACATTTTGTGCAATTGCCTTTGAGACTAAAGGGTCTGTGAAAGAAGAATCTGTGTGAGTAAGGCAGGCCTTTTGTGTGTGAAGGAAGAAATCATAGTCTAACTGAGGCAGTGAGGGTCTCAGGGAGGAGACTTCATTTAAGTGTTCTAAGGGACAATGTGATATTGAGAGGTTTGAGGCTTAGGGTCAATTGACAGGAAGAAGGGAGTTTTTTTAGAAACTCTGAATGTTGATGTCATGGTGTAAGGTAAGATGGAGGAGAAAAGAAAATGGGAAAATTAACCTGACATGTGAGGAATGGAAAGGATAGGCTCACTCTGGGTTTTGTTTAAAGTCTGTTTTGGGCAGAATATGAATACCACCAGCTCACTTAGCAACACTTTCTGTGATGTTACCTTTATACATAGAATATTCCTTCTTTATACTGAAAAATCATATTGTTATAAGAATGATTTATGATTCTGCATGTATGACCTAGAGGTGTGACCTCATTATTTTTTCTGATGGAAACTTGAAGTTTTCTAGAATTTTCTGTGTAGTGCTGCTGGAGTAAGATCAAGAGAGGCTATGCCCCAGTATCTAGACATGGTGAGATTTTGCCTGGCTTCTTAATCCAGAGGAGGGAAAGAGTAACACCATATAACCAATGTGATTCTTTTCACTGGTTCTCCATTGTCTGTATCACTTGGCTCCTGGGTTCTTTCCTCCAGGACTTGTAGATTCCTTACCTCCAGGCACCCTGGTGATTACAACATTGGGTCTGTAATTGAACACCTACATGATATTATTGTAGTTCCTGATTAATCAGGCTCCATTGTTTCACTTAGATGCTTAGAACAGCATCCATTGTGATGCAAACTGTGTCTCCTGGTTCTGGTGATGTCAGATGACCCCCACATGGTAATGACCATTAGCAGTCTACCAGGCCACCTGTTGTAAGGTAATCATGGGTTCACAGGCCAGTTTTAGCCATCAGGCAGCAGTGTAGGAAGGATTCAGCATGGCAGACTGTTATTGGAATCTCTGTTGTTATTTATCAGGAAGTAAAGGAGCTTGAGCCTCAAGTCTACAGTTTGGGGCAAGATGCAGTGTCTGGAGATTGGTAAGAGATGGAGATTGTAGTAGTGTAGCAGTAGTTTGCAGTGGTTTGGAAGTTTGACCAGCTAACCTGTCAGGAGCTGAAAAGAAGAAATATTGCTCATTCTTCTTGATTCTGGCCACCTCAGGGCGTACATTTACTCTGCTGTTTTTCCTAGGACCTCTTGCAACCCTTCTGGGAGGCACAGGCAACACTTGTGTTTATAATTCATATATAAAGCTAGTATTTGCTTCTGGATTTGTATATGAGGTTATAAGCTCTGAAACCAGTCAATCACTCACTTTCTGAGTTTCTGTGACTATCTCTTTCACATTCCTGGCAAATAGATGTGACCCCCCCTAACATTGTTCTCTCACTGTCTCATTTGTATCTAGTCTCTCAGTGTCTCTCACCACCTTATTCTTTTTAACATTTTTTTAAAAAAATTTTGTCAGCTTCTGTAATTGTAAACAATATATCATGATAATTCCCTCCTTACTCCCACTTTCCCCCTCTCAAATCCAACTTCCCTCATTTTCCTTCCCTATCTAATTTGTCTCTATTTCTTTTGATGTCCTCATCTGTTCTTTCCATTTTGAAGATCTTATGAAGGTAGTGTCAGGTACTGTGAAGTCATGAATATTTTGGATGTTTGCATTATAAGCAGTCTTACCTACCCATCCATTGGCTGTTACTATCTTTCTGCCACATGTTCTACAATAGATCCTTGGCCTTTGGAGGTGTGGTAGAGATATCCCAGTGGAGAACTGTCATTGCTCATCATTACTATGGTGTTTTTCCATTATTCCTGTTGTCACCAATGTATGAAAGTAGCTCCTCTGGCCAAAATTGTTTGTAGCATTAAAACATGGGTGTGCATGTTTAAGAAGCCATATTCTTTAGGCACTTTGGTAGGCATAATATGTGCATTTAGCCAGAAAACAACAAGCCTTACTAATGTTGGGTCATGATTTCCCTCACCATAGGCTTTTATCTAGGTCTTTAATACCAGGCAAGCATTCCCTTGTGTGGAGCAGGTCTCTAGTCTGATTTGAGAGCCATTCATTTCTCCCATAACACACATGCCACTCTTGCACCAGTTAGGGTGGCGTGGCTGTCTAGTCATAAGAATTTCAAGGTCTACTGTTGGCCACCATCCTTGTTCACTGATGACTTCTCATCTCCACAAGGCTGCATGCAGCTGGAACTTTTTCCAAACCTTCTGTCAGGAGGGTAACAGGGAAGGGGCTTTGCCACCATGTCATCGAAATGTCTCTAGTCCCTTTTACCAAGTATTCATGATTAAGCTTTTCCTATAGGTCCTAGGATCACTATGTCATAGGATTAAGTCAGCATTCTCCCTTCCATGCTGCATAATATTTACAAGGTGATATCTTTTTCTGAGTCATGAGGATGTTTCTGTTTTATCATTGTCTGAGAATAGACTTTGTCTATCTAGGATAATTGAGGCACTCTGGGAGCTGAAGTGCGAAAGTGGGAGCTGTGGTACTATCTGTGTGGGCAGAAACTAGAACCTTTGCATATATTCCATGTGGAGTACAGGTCAGGTTGAAAGGAGGTGGAGACTGGTCTTAGTGCTTTGGGGCAGAGGAAGGTGATCTCTCAAGTCACACTAAGGAAAGCTGAAATGAAGAGACTTTTGTTGAGACTCTTAAGGCCCTTTCCCTTATGCTTGAATGTTTCCTGTCCTTTAGCCATGAGAGTTTAAGTCAGGGCTCTTGAGCCAGATTCAGCCTCCCTTGGTGCTCTGTGGACACCTCTGAGTTTAGGTCTCTGTATATATCTGAATCTCTTTGATATTTCCATTTCTGAATTTTGTCTGGTCAAAACTAGCTGGTTGAGTTCTCCCTTTGTTCTGCTATCACTGGCCAATCTTTCCCTATTGTCTCTGATCTCTCCCCACATCTTCCAGGAGGACTGTTTATTAGTACCTGGTAAAGGGGCATGGAACCTGGTATCATGATTTCCACTTCATTGACATTTCAATTGTCATTCTCACACAGTCATCTCTCTCTATCTGTCTCTCTATCTTTGTCTGTCTGTCTGTTTCTCCATCTGTCTGAATGTCTCTTTCGTTCATGTGCACATTCATTATATTAGAGAACATATCTATAGAATTGGGGATGCAAGGCAAATTCTGTCACTGAACAATATTCCATTTTTCCACTTATTCTTGGATACATATTCTCACTCTGGAATCTGGGCTGGTCTTTCACTGTGCATGCTACTTCCCATGTACCTAGGTTTGGTTCTGTGTGCTTTGTGGAAGAGAGTAGAGGAGGCTAGTCTAAGCATAGTTTAACTTTTTTTTAAAAAAACCTGGTTCAACTTCTGCCTCCTGCACACATTTCATAGCAGTGAGACTAAATGCATGGCTTCAGCAGAAGAGATGAATGTGTTTCTCCTTCTGGGTTTTTTTTCCTTGCTCAAGCCCTTGAATACAAGGTTATAGGAGGGCAATCATGGAGGAGAATCTTGGAGAGAGAGGTGCAGAGTTAGTCAGACACAGGAAGAAAGAAAGAAAGAAAGAAAGAAAGAAAGAAAGAAAGAAAGAAAGAAAGAAAGAAAGAAAGAAAGAAAGAAAGAAAGAAAGAAAGAAAGAAAGAAAGAAAGAAAGAAAGAAAGAAAAAAGAAAGAGAGAGAGAGAGAGAGAGAGATAACCAGAGGCATAGACAGACCAGCAGACCATCCTTAGGGACCAAGGCTGCTAGAACTTCAAGAGGAGGTACAGATTTCCCCCTCTGCTTCCTCAATTTTTCTGCTATCTTGGGAGAGGCAACATTCAAACAGTTTTGTGGACATGAAGGAAATGCTCTGTAGTTAGGGAGGCAGGGTTGAGGTGTCCTCATCTTGTTCCCACCAATAAAATGCTCCATCACAACAACAGGCTTCTTCTAGAATTTTCCTTAAGTTGTATCATTAAAAATATATTTACCATATTGTGAGTATGTATGTGTGTGTTTCTCAGCATGTGGACATTGGAACAAAGCCTAGTTATCTAAGTTTCACTCATAGTGATACAGGGTCAATTCCAACAAAGATTTGGAGTATTGTTTCACTGATTACCTGTGTTCTAGGCCCACTGGGTTCATTGATGCACAAGTCACATTGCATCCAGCTTCATGTGTATGCTGGGGAATCAAACCTGGGCCTCCATTTTTTCTAACCATGAGCCATCTACCAATTCCTTGTAGCCAGTCTTGGTAACATTATCACAGGGATGACAGCAGATATTTTCTCATTACATATTGTATGGGAATAGGGACTGCTTCCCTATCATGGATGGGCATGCTGCAACACCTTGTTCTTTCACGGTCCCTGTGTCTCTGCATATCTGTCCATCTTTCTCTTTCACCTCTAACTCCGAACTTTTTTCTTCATTATTTAATTATTTTTTGCAGCTTCCCAAACTAGCCAAGGCTGACCTGGAATTCACTCTGTAGACTCAGGCTGTCTATGATCTCACAGTGATCTTCGTAATCTTGTCTCCTGAGTGCTGGAATTAAATGCATGTGCCATCACACTGGGGTCATTGTTTAATTTTTCAGACATGAATTCAGTCAGATAGAATGGTGGACTGTTTGCAGTCCCAGCACTCAGGAGGCAAAGACAAGAAATTCCTTGGGGAAGCTAGCTTGAGTATCAAGCTTTGGGTTCAAGTGAGAGAGTGAACAATAGGAAAGTGGAAAACAATTGAGAGAATAACCTGGGTCAACTTCTGCCTGTTGGTGTGCACTCACATGCTTATATGTGTGTGTTTGCACACACACACATACATAGTGTGGAAACACTTTATTATGTGAAGCTTCTCTCTCTGTTTGTATATAAGGTTATAAAATTTTGCACCAAACACTAATGTAATGCTGTTATGTTGTTTTAAAAAAAGGTATTTTAATGTGTTTGTTAGAGGTACAGAGAGACTGGGAGAGCCAGGCTGTCCTACACTATGAACTCCAGATACACACATCACTTTGTGTCTCTCGCTTTGCATAGAAAGTTTGGAATCATACTCCATGCTGTTTGGCTTTCGAACCCTGAACCTTTCACCACTGAGTCACCTCTCGAGCCTTGTAAACCTTTCTCTACACATCTGTGAGTTTTAAATTAATCTGAATATTGCACAAAAATAGATAAAGCCTAAACTGCATCTTTTTCCCAATGCTAACCTGTAATAGTTCACAATAATTTTGCCATTTACCTTAATTTAGTTTTAATATTCTTAACCTTTTTGTTTTTTCTCTTATTCCTCTATGATCTATTATCTGTGCTTCATAAATTCTGTCTAGGCCATCACGGAAGCCCTTCTTTCTGTAAAAGTCTTCTTGGGAAGAAGTGTTGCCCTGAGCATCATCTTTTGCTCCTGGTGATGGTCTTATTTTTAATGGTTCTCTAGTCCTGGAAAGTTGGTAATATCCACAGTGTCTTAGTTCTCTGATTGTTCTCCTGTCCTGTCACGATCTTTTTTCCTACCCGCCTGTCAAACTGTCAGACACTCTTTGGTCTTTCTTCATGTCCTTATTCAGTGATTTTCTCATCATCTCCGTTTTATTGACTGCCTAATCCTCATTTTGTCTAAGGTCCCTGATGTCTCATTAATATTATCATAGACAATGTAACAATTCTGTATGCATTATTTGAAAGGTCAGTGTATAAAGTGCTAAATGCATTTCTTCCCACAATAGTGGACATATTTTTTCACCATAAAACCAAGATTCCACTCATAAGCAAGAAACCTAAGACAAGTTTAACTCATCTTTTTCTGCATTTCATTTTGTCTTTTCCCCTACTTCTTCATGGTTTCATCTTCTTACATTTCTGTAGGTGTTATTCTTATTCACATTATCGTGTCTCTTGAATCACTACATCAGCTTTGTAGAATCTGACGTCCTTGACTTTGACTTCTTTTTATTAGTATTTTCATACAGGTTTGTAAAGCTGCTGTATAATTCGTTTTTATGTCACTTACTTGGGCTAGATTTGGACACTTTAATCCAATCTCATTTTACTTCCTTCCATTAGTTTCCCTCTCAATGCATCTTTGATTATGACTCCCTCTCTAATAGCTTCCTTCACTCCTGCTGCCTTGATCACTACATTGCCAGTGCAACTCAGTGATTCACTCCCTCATTAAAATGTGTGTAGGGATGGAGAATTATTGTGAGTTGGTACACACTTTTCATTCTAGTACTCAGAAGGATCAGGTAGGAGCATTGATGAGAGATACAGATCAGTCTGGGGTAGATTGCATTCCTGCTTCGACAATCAAACCAGTTGTCATGGGGGAAAATTCATGCTAAAGATTTTCTTTGGCAATCACTGGCACTGCGTTCAATTCCAACAACTTCTCCTTTGGGATCTGACAGAAATGAACCTCTGTCTTAAGACTATTCTCTAGAATGGGGTAGGAAATCCTCCTGGCTGATAGTGTTGTGGTGATACAGCAAGGCAACAGGGAGGGATTCTCATGGAGGCCTTCTGGTTCTTTATTGCACAT
Source organism: Zapus hudsonius (assembly GCA_004024765.1). Lineage (NCBI taxonomy): Eukaryota > Metazoa > Chordata > Mammalia > Rodentia > Dipodidae > Zapus > Zapus hudsonius. The sequence goes on along the minus strand of PVHP010006866.1, from coordinate 33,557 downwards.
AAACCTTCTCCTGTGGAACCCTGAAACAAAGGAGACTGCAGGGTGCCCACTGCATAGAAGAGGAGTGTCAATGGCTTTGTCAGGTGACTACCTCAGAGGGTAAAAGTGCTGTCATGTAAACAGCCACTTGTGGCCTGTAGTCCTGTTACCCCAGTAACAACTGCATGTGTTACTCTCATAAAGCAATTTTCCTCCCCTCCGTAGGCTTTTGACTAGGTCCTCAGTACCAGGCATGTATTTTTTTCAATGAAGCAGGCCTCTAGTTCAAATACAGTGGTTGGTTTCTCTCAAACAGACTTGTCAGTCTTGCACCTTTTGGTGCAATTTTCCTGGCTGTCCAATCTAAGGGATTTTGAGGTCTACTGGTTATTACCACTTTTGATGACTTCTATTTCCCATATACTTGCATGCAGCCATAGCTTTTCCCACCAGGTTAACTAGCAGGATGTTTGCACCTCTGCTCCAGCTTGATTTTTCAGTGAACTTCAGTCCCACCATGTGTGGTTTTTAGCAATTTAACTTGCCATCTCATTCTTTTGGGGAAACAGGAGCCTGGCAATGGCCTGTACTGTTGTGAGTGTCTTGTAATCCTCCTTGTCCAGCAACTCGCTGGAGCATTTCACAATCCTGACTGTAGAATTTTCTTTGTAACAATCTCTCACTTCTGGGTGTGCAGTTATTCCAAGAGGCAATTTTGTATTTGGCTTATTCTAAATCTCTCAAATTTTTAATAACCCTCCCACCACTCTTTCTTTACTCAGTCTATTCTGCTTACAACACTTAGGCTATTGCACCCCTAGTAAGTCTCCATTTGCTAAACTCCTGATATAGGCTGACCATATCGACTAATGTCTGCTTCAGGTTAGATATTTGGTAGGAAAAATACAAGACTTGCAGTGATTGGGGTGCAGTAGGTGTAAGGTTGGAATATGCATTTTGGACTCAGGGATTTCTTGTTAAGCATACCAGTGCCAACTCTTCTAGTCTTTGTGCACCCAGGTGTGACTACACCCTCTGCTTTGAGATACTTTATCTTCTCTACCTATCACACATAAACAGGCATTCATGTCGGTGAATGTGTTTGTGTGTATGTGTGTTCACTGATTCGATTGCTTGTGGAGGCCAGAGGTAAACAATAATGTACCACTTTGTTAATCTGGCCTTTTTTTTTTTTTTAGCACTGGTGAATCAAACCAGTGTCTGTATTCTTTGCAGGCAAGCACTTGAATCACGGAGCCATCTCTGCAGCCTCACTTTATTTCCATGAGACAGATTCTTACTGAACTTGGACACTGTCTGACCAAGGAACTGAGCAATGCTCTTGGCTCTGTCCACCAAAAGATTGGGGGCACAGGCAAGCGTGGTCATGCTTGGCTTGTAACATTGGTGCTGGGGATAAAACACATATCAGCAAGCAGTCCTCCCCACTGATCCATCTCCTGGCTTTGAATGTATTTATTTGTAGACATGAATGCTCACAGCTAGAGATATTCTCAAGGGTGACAATGCTTGCCTAGAAAGCCTAATGACCAGAGTAAAATTTTCCAGTACCCAAGTAAAGTCAGATTTACACAGTGTCATGTGCATCTGAAATTTGTTTGTAGCAGCTACAAGCAAACCCTGATGTACACACTCGTTCCTCTTCTTGTTTGAAAAAATTAATTATAAATTTACAAATATATTCTGAGAGCCAGGTGTGGTGACTCATGCCTTTAATCCCAGCACTCAGGAGGCAGAGGTAGGAAGATCACCATGAGTTCAAGGCCACCCTGAGAGACTACATAGTGAATTCCAGGTCAGCCTGGGCTAGATTGAGGCACTACCTCGAAAAAAACAAAAAAGCAAAAAAAATTCTGATAACAATAGGGGAGGGAAAATAATGCTTATTTTTTTATCTTCCTACCTACCAATCAAACTCTACTTCTATGGAGAGGATTGAAGTAGATAAGGTTGGAAATAAGGGTACTCACACCCAGTAACTGACAACAACCCTGGGCCCTGCTAGCACCCCAGGTCATGGATGGTAGTCATAAGCCCCAATGTATTTATTACTTCCTATTTTGAGAGCCCCTTCTAGTTGTGAGCTGACCTACTGGACTAGGGCCTGGATTGGTGGTGATACCTTAGTGTTCTCTCCTTTTTTGACACTTTATGTCCACTTGACCACAGTCACTCTCACTTTCCTTAGAGACTGTGCTTCTGATTTCATCTTGATGCTCCAAGAGCAGGCTAAACTGCATGAAGCAGTACCACATGTTATGTCCTCTTTATTCATTTCTTTTTTCTTGTCTTTGTTTTTGAAAATAGGATCTCACTCTAGCCTAGCCCAGGCTAACATGAAATTTACTATGTGGTCTCAGGGTGGCCACAAACTTTTGGCAATTCTCCTACATCTACCTGCCAAATGCTGTTGTTCTTTTTTTTCTCCCAACTATGGTGACTTTTGCATTATCCCACTGGTCACCACCATCTGAAACACAGAAGCTGCTTTGGTGTGTTTGTGTGTCTGAATGTGTGTGTGTGTGTGTGTGTGTGTGTGTGTGTGTGTGTGTGTGTGTGTGTGTACGAGCATGCACACATGCCACCTTGAACATTTGGAGGTCAGTGGAACACTTCAAGATGTTGCCAATGCAATCAAATATCAGAATATCTAGTTCAAGACCTTCAGATTATATTGGCTCCAAATGAGTTTGTTGTAGGCATATTGGGATCACAAATGAATCAGCCATTTTACCCAGCTTTACATGTGTACTGTATAATTGAAGCTGATCTGGCTGACATTCAGTAAAGTGCCTTCAAGCAGTGACATATCTCACCTGCACACAATTTACATTTTCTACAAGAGTAATAGTGTTCTTCTTTAGCCACATCCATGTCCTCATAAACAATCATAATTTCCAATATTTTACATAACTCCTTTGAGAGATTTGCAGAGACTATGTGTTGGGCACTGCCTGTTGGCTCTGCTACTGAGGGCACGGAGAGCAAAGGGTTAACGGTGTGTGAGTGAGGTGACAACTCGGTAATTTGGTGGGTGTTTCCCGGCTCCACCTAGCCTGACTCCCACCCCCATGGGCTGGCCACTAGAACCAGCATTTCCATCTCAGCATGACTGGATTTGGTATCAGTAAAACTTCCTTGTGCCCATCCCCATGGACGGATTGTGGCTACCATCATGTATTTCCCGCCACTCATGGCCCCCAAATGAGGTGTTCTCATGTTGTCCCCACCCACCTGTCCCACCCACCTATCCATGTGCAGGCTGCCAACTCCCCACCCCCATCAACCAATCTCCTCTTCCCGATTCCCCATGCCCCAGACCCCCTTTTTCCTATATAATGTAAGTCCCCCAATTGAATAAAGAACCACGTGGGTATACAATATGCATCTGTTCACCTCTGTGTCCCGAGAGACCCCCTGCGCCATTCCCCCAGCTCTGTGGGCCCCAGCCCTGGGACAGCGGACAGCGGACAGCTCTGCTCCCGGTTCCCACCGCTTCTCTGTTTTCTCTCCTCCGATGGCCCATGGAGGGGAAAACAACAACTATGGTAGACTAACTCTTAGTACTGTGAATCCCTGGTACTTCTGGAACATTGTGTGTGTTATGGCATGCCTGTGATTTTTTTTTTGTATATTGCAGGTTATTTTAGAATATGATTATTTTATCATGGATGGCTATTGAGCTATTATCATCTGGATTTCCCTTTGTTCCACCAAGTTTAAGGCTTATCATTTATTCATTGTAATGGAATGTATTAAAGCTATAACACCCAATTCATGGGCAAAATTGAATTTAGTTGCAACTGGTAGACCTGACAATGTCACTGTGGAGAGCAAGGGAGTGGGCTCAGTAAGCCTTGTGTTCATAGCCAGTCTGCTAGCAGTTCATTCAGTTGTGGTATATGAACTCCCTTGTGAAAACTAGATAAAATTTAATAAAAATGTAAAAGTAAAAGCAACGGGTTCTAGCAAACTAAGATGGGTATCCTCTCAAGAATAAATTGGAAGTTTGATTTTTCTTTCACCTCTTTCACCTTATCCATACTCATGTAACTCATGAAAATATTGCATGAGAATATATAACCATAATTTTATTATGTACTTTATATAGTCATGAAGCAATTCACAAAAATGTTAGTGGTACAGTGCCACTGATAATTTTCTTGTTTTTGTAGTGGGATTTCTCATGACCCTGGCAAAGAACCTGAAGAAAGGCATTTGACGGGAGGATGAGTTTATTTGGCTTACAGACTTGAAGGGAAGCTTCATCATTCCAGGGAAACTGACAGTATGATGATAGGGTTGAGATCACATGTATCACAGCACTGCAAACAGGTGTAGAAAGGTATGCCAAAATCTGGCAAGGAGAAGCTGGCTAACAGCTCCAGAATCCAGCTTCCAATAACACACCACCAACAAGACTCCAATTCCAAAATTGCATTCAAGATGGGATCAGAACACTATGATTCAGAACACATTCTTTGGTGGTGAGTGGTAGGAAACACCTCAATCAAACCGTCACCATCTGCCCCGTCACTCTCAAACTAATATTCATGCATGATATCAAAATATAATCCATTCAGCTCAACTCCAAAAGTCCCCAAATTTTTTTATCAATCGTGATGATAATCAAACATCTTTCCACTCAAGTGTAATGCCAAAAAAGAAAAATAAAATAAAATACCAGCAAAGAGCATTCATACTGGAACAGATGTCATTAGACATAGCAAAGACAGATTGAACTAATACAAGATTTAAAACAAGGCAAACATCAACGTATAACTCCAAATCTGGTAATAACCAGGAACTGGTCTTCAGTATTATAATTCATCAATCTCAGGTACTCTTTCTGTGAAAACTTTATCAGTGCTGTCCCCTCTCCTTGGCCTTCATTGCACAGTCCTAGAATTTCAGTGTGGTCTTTGGATTACTTGGGGTTCATTGTACACTAAGAACCCGGTTCATCCATGGAGCTAGTTGGACAGAGTCTTGGGACAATGGTGAGCTGATGGGCATAGACATGGGAGACACTTTCAGTGAAGAGCTCATTTATTGTTTTAGGAAGAGTGTTTTTTATTTAAGAGGGGAAAGGAAGGGGCAGGCACATAAGTGGCAAGGGTATTGGCAGGGGCAGGGTAATTTGTGGATGTTTTATGAATGAATTGGCAGTGGCCAGTAACGGGTCAATGCTGATTTTGCATAGAGATATTTTTGGGATTTTTCTCAGCGAGAAGTGTCATGAATTATATGTTCTTAAGCATGTAATGGATGGTGGTGGCTGCAGAGGAGCTGTGACCTTTACTCGTTTTATTGCCCAGGTTCGTTATTACAGCTGGGGTTATTGAGCTCCAGAAAACTCAGGTCTTGAAGTTCCTGGGCTTATCAGGATTTTTTGAGACTTTCCCAGGACTGATGATTTTAGGGAAAAAAAGCGGAGAAAAGGCCAAACTCCTAGCGGTCTCAGATTAGAATGATTATCGGGGTTTCAGGCCAGGCTCAACTTTAACCACATGTTGTCCATGCCTCCCAGCACAGTCCCACATTTTGGTGGGTCTCCACTGCAACTGACAGTTCATCCTCATTCCCTTGTCAGCCCTGTATGTTAGTACATCAACATGCCAGCTTCACACTTCCCATGGCAATTTCCAAAAGCAAAACAGTTGCAAATCTAATGACCCTCTTTCCTGGTTTTATAGCATCCCCTGCTATAGGTTTTTGACAAGGTCTTCTGAACCAGCCTTGTATTCCCTTCCATAAAGAGGGCCCCCAGTCCATTTAGAGAGAAAGTGGTTTACCCTGTAATTGTCATGCCACTATTGCCCCATTTGGCCTGATTGGCCAATCTCAAGTCTATGAGGTCCACTGTTATTCAACACCATTGATCACTGCTCTCTCCCATACTGCTGTATGAATCCATAACTTTTTGCAGCTTTCGCTGCTGGTTAATGGAGGGAAGGTTTCTAGCTCAGCTCCAGCTTGATTACTCAGTGATCTGTACCCAAAGCATCTGTGGTCTTAAGCCATAACATATTATCATCTCATTCTCATGGGCAATCAACATCCTTGGCAATGGTCTGTACTGTTTTTGGGTCTTCAGGACCTCCCTGGCCAACAAATCACTGGAAGGTATGTATCCCCCTTCATGGAATAATTTTTGCAACATATTTTATTTAACTCTTTGAGATCTTTTATACATAACTAGGAGAGGTCCCCACAACAACATGCTTTCAGAGATTTCTTTAAATTGAATTTTAAAAATATATATTTATTTTGTGTTGGAGAGATGGGTCAAGGGTAAGGCACTTGCCTACAAGTTCTAATAAGCAAGTGTTGATTTCCATTGCCAACATAATGCCAGATGCACAAAGTGGCACATGTGTCTGGATTTTTTTCAGAGGATGGAGGCCTTGGCATGCCCATTCTCTGTGTTCACCTCTCTCTCTCTCACTGCTTGCAAATAAATATATGTATATTTGTGTTTGTCAGTGTAAGTGCAGGTTAGTAGAAAAACATAACTTCTTGTTATAGAAGTTTTACTCACTGGGAAAGAGGCTCTTCCTAAAGAATTTTAAATTCACTTGGCACTGCTTCCTATTGGCTTAGGCCTTCTGGGATCTTAGAAGCAGGATTCACATTCCATCCAACTTTATGTGGATGCTGGGGAATAGTATCTCTACCTTAAGGTTTAGCAAAATGAGGCTTCTACCCAGCACTTGGGGTTTATTTTTTTGTAACTGATTCAAAAGTTATACAGTGGCTACTTAGGAAATTCATAGTCTAAGGCAATAGGGACAGAACCCCATCATGGGTGGCATGCAGTGTTACCATGTTCGCTCATTGTTTCTGGATATCTGTCCCTCTTTCTTTTGACCTCTCTCCCTCACTATCCTTATTTGTTGTACTAACATTTCAGACAAGATTTCAATCTGAAATAGAGGCTGGCCTCAAGCTTGTGGCTATCTTCCTGCCTTGGCCTCCTGAGTGCTGTGATTTATTGGTGTGAGATCCCACTCCTGGCTTTATGTGGACTTTATTTTACTCTTTTGGGGAGATTTTTTGTTTGTTTGTTTCTGTGTGTTTATGCCATATGTGACATGTGCTATGCATGTGGGGGATATTTGGAGAGAGTATTTATGTGTATGTGCATGTGTGTTGAGGTCAGAGGAGATTATTGATGTCACGCTTTATCCCTGCACCACCTGTTTTTCCTTGAGTTGGAGTCTCTTACTGATTCCATAATTTGATATTTCTCAGCCAGAACCAGTGATCCTCCCATTTACCCACCACAGATCTGGGTTTATACACATATGTGATAATGTTGACTGCTTATCTAGGCACATGGGGATTGAGCTAAAGCACCCTCAGGCCTTCATATATACAGGGCTCTTATCCTGTGAGCCTTCTATTCAGCCTTTGTGTGTCTGTGTCAACTTATTAGGATATGTGATTGCTTGTCTCTGTGTCTTCCATTATGTCTCTTTGACCATAGGAAATGTGAAGTTGATCAAGGAAGAGATATAAGGTGTCCAGCTGGAGACCCCAGTACACCTAAAACAAATGCAAACAGAAACTCACAAACACAAAGAAGCACACAACACACAGGAACAAACTTTAATAAATGAAGCATTTTTTTCTTTTTGTTTTTGAAAATAAGTTTATTTATTTTTAAGCAAAGAGATAGCAGAGAGAATAGGTTCATCAGGGCCTGCAGCCACTGTAACATTCTCCAGATACAATCATGATTTTGTGTATCTGGCTCCATGTGGGGAATGGGGAATTAAGCTTTGGTTGATCAGCTCTTCAGGTAAGCTGCTTAACCACTGATACTTCCTTCCAGCCCTCTTTTGGTTTATTTGAAGTAGAGTCTCACTCAAGCCCAGACTGACCTGGAATTCAAAATACTATTTCAGGGTGTCCTTGAATTCATAGTAATCTTCTTACCTCTGCCTCCTGAGTGCTTTGATTAAAGTTGTTAGCCACCAGACCAGAATAAAATATTTTTTAAAAGCCAACTGTAGTTGCATACACCTTTAGTCCCATCACAATCAAGGCTGAGGTAGGAAGATTGCTGTGAGTTTGAGAAGAGCCTGCTGGTACATGGTGTGTTCTAGTTGAGCCTGGGCTATACTAAGTGAAAGCTTGCCTTAAAAGAATTTTGAGTTGTGATCCTTTTGTAGCCCAAGCTGACCTTGATTTCACTGTTGTCTCAAGCTGGTTTCAAACTTATGGCAATCCTTGTATCTTTTCCTTCTGAGTGCTGGGATCACAGGAATGCTCCACCATACCAGGCCAATATTTTTAAACCCACCAAACAACAAAAGAACATACTATAATTCAGCAGTGAAACACTTGCATGGCATACAAACAGTAATCCATTGATGAAGAGAAATATCTCATTATAGGAGTTGATATCATTTGAAGACGTAGCTGTGGAGTTCACCTGGCCAGAGTGGCAGGACCTGGATGCTGCTCAGCGAACCCTCTACAGGGAAGTGATGTTGGAGAACTACAGCAGCCTGATGTTCTTGGGTGAGTTAAAGTCCCCTGAACCTCTGGGTAGCAATTAATTTCTTTTTTTTTTTTTTGAGAAGCATTATTTTCATTAAACACGCTTATAATTTTCATGTTGTATTTTTAAATTAACACATTGTAATGGTACATAATTTATACAACAGTATAAATTTGTGGTATACATGTATATAATGACCTGATTCGATTAGCTCAGACATTATTTTTATGGGGGCAACTTTCAAATACTTGTTGCTGCTTTGAAATACAAGTTTATGGTTAATGTACACATTCTTTACTATTTTGGTATATAATAAAAGAACTTATTTTTCCAGATGTAATCTGTTAGTTCTACCTATTCTCTTTAAACTGTTTTTCCTTCACATATTTTCTAGTCATGTAAATGCAATTAAAACATATAAGTTGAATGGTACTATGTAAATATATGAAAACTCATAATGAAGTAAACTGTAAGAAAACTAAATGTATGTTCCATTTAGAATATGATTATCAAAGCCTACTATGACATTAAGTGGATTGTATAAAGAGTCAGGCTAGTAGGCATTCTTTTCCTAATATACCATATAAATGGGAAATATTTTTACATCAAAATGTCACATCAGCATTTCTTAGCAAAAGTGGAAATATATGGAAAGATATGTATTTACTGGCATTCATATTTCAAAGCTTGATTCCCATTAAAATGATATTTATAACTGATAATACAATCAATATTAAAAACATGGTGAAAACACCTTACACTTTTAGGAAATTCCTTGAATCTTAGTACACCAATGCTCCCCAATGCCATGTGCTCTAGAATGATGGTCAATAATGTGTTCCACCTTGATGATGATAGGGACAGGCATTTGAACCACATCATGGTTTCGTAGTCTTCTAAGTAGGTGTTAGTGCCCTTTTCTCTTGTGACAACTTTTGCCGATCAATAGCCATTGTGGGTTTACTAGAGGCAGCATGACTCAGTAAGAACAGCTACAATGCCATTCAATAATACCATGCTATAGCTCATGTAGGAAGAATGTCCACACTGTGTCTTTAACCTGAAATGTGTAAGAGAAGGGGGAGCAAATATGCCTGATTTAAAAGTATCAAAGGCACTGTCCAAGACCATGGAGGAGGTTATCCAGTGGAGGGGGGAGGGGAGGGGAGGGTAGCGGGGAATTGGCGATAACAACTCATTGTTTGCCCACTAAATGTTGTAACTCATTATGGACAATTAAAAAAAATAAAAAAGGAAAAAAATAAATAAATAAAAGTATCAAATTAGGGGCGTAGCCAGATGGTGGACGAGTAACAGCGTTTGCAGGACTCTCAGTGTAAAGGTTTGATTTTCCAGCTAGGATCCAAACTTTGGACACCAGCCAGACCTGAGCCCCCCCCCAACTCCTGAGCCAGCGCAGGCGGGGTTCCCCAACGGCTCTCTGCTCACAGAGGAGCAGAGAGCCGAACCCTCCCCCACCGAAGTTCCTGCAATTCTCCCCTCATGGCGCCGATTGACTCGCTTCCCCTCACAGGGCATCCCTCCCTCCAGCACCCGATCCTCAGACGTGCTTCTCTCCACGACTCCCCCCCACGTACACAGGCAGACACTATCCTTGGGCAACCTGACCTAGCTTGGTTCCGGAGCTGGACCTCAGGCGGGTGCTTGCCAGATTCGGGACCACCACAGGGCTCCCCAGCAGCTCTCTGCTCCTCAGGGGAACATGGAGCTGGACCCTCCCCCACCCCAGCTCCCACCATTGTCCCCTCGCGGCCCTGCCGGCCGATTGAGCAGCTTCCCCTCGCAGGGCTCCCCTCCCTCCAGCAACCGATCCTTGGACAAGCTTCTTTCCACAACCCACCCCACGTACACAGGCAGGCACTATCCTAGGGCAACCTGACCTAGCTTGGTTCCGAGGCCAGACCTCAGGCAGCTATCTGGGAAACTCGGCAGGGGCAGGTTTAGACAGGTATCTGCAAAGAGGACACAGGTGGTCTCCGCGGTAGTACCAGGGATCACGTGCCACTGCCGGGAAATAACGTGAGCTGAATAGCATTCCCCAGGGTGCCTGAGTCCCACTCCCCTACCTGAACATGGGCAGAAATGAATGGAAAAAACCCACAGAAATCAACTCCCCAACCCAGGGCCCCTAGTCCATTTATGGAACAGGAAAGTGGCAAGGAAGTAGAGGCAGCACAAATACAATTGCCAAGAGAGAATGATATGACTCCTGACCACAACTGCAATGAAAATACGAAATAGTTAATGGCTGATATGGAAATTATGAGAAAAGACATGAATGAGATGAAGCTTTCTAACTCAAGCATAGATTCCAGACTGAATTTAATGGAGAGAAATATGAATGAATTCAGAAACACATTAAGTGAATTGAAGATTAATCAACTAAGGGAGGGTCTAGATAATCAATTGATTAAATTTGATGAAGACTTCAGAATACTTAAAAATGATTATCAGGAATCCCAAGCAAAAACAAAAATAGATTGGAAATTGGATCTCACCAAAGAATTGGAGACTATAAACAAAATTATAGCAGAAACCAATAATGAAAAGGAGATGTTAAAAACCTCCCTTGAATCAATCAGTCCCAGAGTTGACAATCTGGAGGACAGAATATCAGAAGTTGAAGACAAGTCAGAAGGAATTAATAAGGTTATTATAGGCTTCAATAAATTCAAGAAATCAAGTGAGCAAAATTTGAGGGATCTATGTGATACCATAAAGAGGCCCAATATTAGAATCATGGGGATCCCAGAGGGAGAAGAAAGTCAGGCTAAGGGCATAGGAAATATCTTCAACAGAATTATTCAGGAAAACTTTCCCTATTTAACAAGATAAAGCCCACTCAAATTTCAAGGGGCTCAGAGGACTCCAAACAGACAGGACATGAAGAGTAATTCTCCAAGACACATTTTAATTAAGATGCCTAACATGGAAAGCAAAGAGAAAATACTCAAAGCTGCTAGAGGAAAGCAAACCGTAACTTATAAAGGAAAAGCCATCAGACTTACCTCAGACTTCTCATTAGAAACCATGAAAGTCAGAAGGGCTTGGAATAATGCTTTTCAGGGCCTAATGAAGTATGGCTTTCAACCTAGACTACTGTACCCAGCAAAGTTAGCCCTCATTATAGATGGAGAAGTGATAGTGTTCCATGAAGTAAACCAGCTCTATGACTATTTGAAAACAAAGCCAAAATTTCAGAAGATACTGCAAGAGATATCCCACTCAGAAGAAAGAAGAAATCTTCCTCAGAAGAGTACCAGATATCAGACATGACAACCACAGTCAGTGCGCTAATAACAGCACCATAGACAACAAACCCCATTTACCCTTCATCATGGCAGGGCTTAAAGCAAACCTCACTGTTATATCACTGAATATAAATGGACTTAACTCCCCTATAAAAAGACAGGGGTGGATCAGAAAAATTGACCCTTCCATGTGCTGCCTTCAGGAAATGCACTTTACTTCTAAAGACAGCAATCTTCTTAGAGTAAAAGGATGGAAACAGTTTATCAGGCATGTGGAAGTAAAAAGCAAGCAGGTGTGGCTACATTAATCTCTGACAAAATAGACTTTACACCAAAATCAATTTAAAAAGGATAATGATGGTCACTTCTTACTTATCAAAGGAAGGATCCAGCAGGAAGATGTCACCATCATCAACATATATGCACCAAATTTGGGTGCAACACAGTTCATAAAGGAAACCCTACTCAAAAATAAAGCAGAAATAGACTCAAATTCCATCATAGTAGGAGACTTTAATACACCTCTATCAGCTCTAGACAGATCAACCAAACAGAAGATCAGCAGGGACATAACAAAGCTTAATAACACCATTGACCAGCTGGGAATAACATATTTACAGAACGTTCTACCCCAAAGACACTGAATATATATTCTTCTCAGTAGCACATGGGACTTTTTCTAAAATTGATCATATCTTATGTCACAAATCTTCCCTAAACACATTCAGGAAGAGCGATGTAGTTCCTTGCATCATATCAGACCATAATGCGTTAAAGGTAGAAGTTAACAATGGAGCAGGATCCAGAAAATACACAAAGTACTGGTGCCTGAATAATTCGCTCCTAAAAATAATTGGGTCATCCAAGAAATAAAACAGGAAATTCAGAATTTCCTAGTAATAAATGATGACAATAACACATCATATCAGAACTTATGGGACACAATGAAGGCAGTCCTGAGGAGAAAGTTCATCGAGCTAAATGCCTTCATATCAAAGACAGAAGTCTCAATCGCCTAACCACCCATCTAAGATCATTGGAACAGACAGAAAAAGCTAACCCAAGGAGCTCAAGATGAAAGGAAATAATTTAAATCAGAGCTGAGATTAATGAATTGGAAATAAGGAAAACAATTAAAAAATAGATAAATCAAAGAGTTGGTTCTTTGAAAAAGTTAATAAGATTGACAAACCCCTGGCCAATCTAATCAAATGAAGAAATGTGAAAGCCCAAATCATCAAAATCAGAAAGGACAATGGTGAGATCACAACAGATCCTGAAGACATTGGAAGAATCATCAGGTCATACTTCCAAAACCTCTACTCCACAAAATTAGAGAACCTGGAAGAAATGGATAAGTTTTTGGACACCTACCAACTGCCAAAGCTTAACCCAGAGCAGATAAAAGCAGTAAATAAACCTATCACATTCACAGAGATTGAAGATGTAATCAAAAACCTTCCCAAAAGGAAAAGCCCAGGACCAGATGGTTTCTCAGCTGAATTCTACCAAGCCTTCATCACACAGCTGAAACCACTCTTTCTGAAAATTGTTAGAAGCATAGAAAAAGAGGGAAGGCTTCTAAACACCTTCTATGAAGCTACCATTGCTGTAATCCCCAAACCAGGCAAGGATGCAACAAGAAAAGAGAATGACAGACCCATATCTCTGATGAACTTAGATGCAAAAATCCTGAACAAAGTTCTATCAAACCAGATATAACGCTACATCAAAAATATTATCCACCATGACCAAGTTGGCTTTATCCCAGATATCAGGGATGGTTCAACATACGCAAGTCGATAAATGTAATACATCACATTAATCGGCTCAAACACAAAAACCACATGATTTTCTCAATAGATGCAGAGAAGGCTTTTTACAAAATTCAACATCTCTTCATGTTCAAAGCTCTCGAAAGAATAGGCATAGATGGCCTATTCCTCAACTTAATAAAGACAATTTACAAAACTCCTAAAGCACAGATCATTCTCAATGGGGAATGACTCAAGGAGTTCCCACTCAATTCAGAAACAAGACAAGGCTGCCCACTCTCATCACTGCTGTTTAACATAGTACTTGAAGTTCTAGCCCAAGTGATTAGACAAGAGAAGGTCATAAAAGGGATACAAATCAGAAAGGAAGAAATTTAACTATTCCTCTTTGCAGATGACATGATCCTTTATATATCAGACCTAAAGAAAGTATCAGTAACCTCTTGAAGATGATTAATGCCTTCAGTAATGTGGCAGGATACAAAATTAACACACAAAACTCAGTAGCCTTTCTTTATGCAGAAGACACGCAGACAGAAAAAGACATCAGAGGGACTGTCCCATTTTCTATAGCCTCAAAGAAAATCAAATACCTTGGAATATCACTACCCAAGGTTGTAAAAGACTTATATAAGGAAAATACTGAAACACTCAAGAAGGAAATAGAGGAGGACGTGAGAAGATGGAAAGATATTGCATGTTCATGGATAGGGAGAATCAATTAGTAAAAATGGCAATCCTGCCAAAAGCGATTTACAGATTCCTATGCTGATAAAAATTCCAACCTCTTTCTTCACAGACATAGAAAAAAATAATCTCTAAATTCATTTGGAAGGGGAAAAGACCTCGGATAGCCAAAACTATTCTAAGTAAAAAATCCTACTCAGGAGGTATCACCATGCCTGACTTCAAAACATACTACAAAGCCATAGTAACGAAAACAGCATGGTACTGGCATAAAAACAGAAAGACAGATCATGGAACAGAATTGAAGACCCAGCTTTGAATGGAAGTAACTTCAGTTATTTGGTCTTTGACAAGGGTGCCAACAATGTATGCTGGGCCAAACAGCATCTTCAACAAATGGTGGTGGAGGAATTGAATAAACACGTGTAAAAAAAATGAAAATAGACCCACTCCTTTCACCGTGCACAAAAATCAACTCCAAATGGATCAGAGACCTTAATATAAATCTGGTAACCGTGAACACCCTGGAAGAAAAAAAATGTAGGAACTCTACATGAAATAGGAGTTGGAAAAAATTTCCTGAGCAAATCTCCAGCAGCCCAGGAAATATGACAAACACTTAACCAATGGGATCTGATCAGGCTGAAAAGCTTCTGTACAGACAAACACACCATACTCAGAGCCAATAGACCCCCTTCAAATTGGGAAATGATTTTCACCAGCTACAACTCAGACAGAGGACTAATTTCCAAAACCTATAGAGAGCTCAAAAAATTATAACAAAAACCCAAAATGCTCCCTCACAAAATGGGGTATAGAGCTCAACAGAGAATTCACGGAGGAAGAAACACAAATGGCCTTGACTCAGTTGGCTCATTTTGTCATGTTGACCAAGTTTAAGGCTTGCAAGGTCCACTCCTTTTTTTACCACCATTGACAATTTTTTTTCTTATACATAGGGCTACATGTGACTGTACCTTTTCCCAGCTTTCTGTTACCTGGTTAACATAGAGAAGGTTTAGATCTCAGTTCCAGCTTGATTTCTCAGTGAAATACCACCCACAAGTTTGTTTTCTTCAGCAACAGGATCTTAGTATCATGTTCTGGTGAGCAGGCAAGAACCTTGTAAATGGCCTGTAATGTCTTGGGAGCATCAGGAATTTCTCTGGCCAACAACTCACTGGAAGCTATATCATCGCAAGCATAGAAATTATTCTAGTAATAATCTCTGGATTTTGACACTGACATTACACAAAGAAGTAATTTTTCATATGACTTATTCTCAACCTCTTGAATTTTGGTTAATCTTTCTCCTACCCTTGCTTTATTCAACTTCTTTCCTAACCCCACTTATGCCATTGCACACCCACTAATCTGTTCATCCACTTACACATATGTAGTCACCACCTTCCTTATGTGTACTCTCTCTTTCCTCCCTTATACCCCCCTTCATAGATTACTGGCCTCACTACTGACTTTTCCTTCAACTCAAATAGAAATCTAAACGTTTGTAGCTCTGATACTGCCTTCAATCCAGTCTGCAAGTGTGTCCTTCAGTTGGAGCATTGAGGACATTGATGTTCAGGGTTATTTTTCAAATATATATTTGACATTTTAATTAAATTATTTAAATATTAATAATTAGAAACATTGGATCTGGAGAGATGGCTTAGTGGTTAAGGCATTTTCCTGCAAAGCTGAAGGAGCCGAATTCAATTCTCCAGGAAACACATAAAGCCAGAAATACAAGGAGGTGCATGTGTCTGGAATTACTTAGCAGTGGGTAGATGTCCTGGTGCACCCATTCTCTCTTTGTCTCCCTCTTCCTCCTACTCTCTATCAAATAAATAATACTTTTAAAAATAGGAACACTACATGAATGAGTCCTGTGTTGGAGCACCCACTTCTGTTTTCCTTTGCCACAATCCCCTGATTGGTAGAATAGTCTATTTTTTAGATGGCTATAGATTGTAAGAATATTTTTAAAAATATTTTATTTATTTATTTGAGAGAGAGACAGAGAAAGAGGCAGAGAGACAGAGAATGGGCACATCACTGCTGCAAATGAACTCCAGACACATGCGTCCTCTTGTGCATCTGGCTTTACATGGGCACTGGGGAATCAGACTCAGGTCCTTCTGCATTGCAGGCAAACGCCTTAACCGCTAAGCCATCTCTTCAGCACCATAGTCTATTTTTAGATGGCTACAGATTGTAAGAATATTAGCCATTTAAAGCCGGGTTTGGTGGTGCATGCCTTTAATCCCAGCACTCAGCAGGCAGAGGTAGGATTGCCATGAGTTCAAGGCCACTCTGAGACTACATAGTGAATTCAAGTCAGCTGGTACTAGAGTGAGACCCTACCTCAAAAAAACAAAAAAAAAAAAAGAAAATTAGCAGTTAAAATATGCTCTACACTTAATAAAATAGAGGACAGTTTCAGTAAAGATGTTGTTATCTCTCTTTAGTCCACCGGATTTAACATAGTGACATGAGTTGTACATTATTTTTTATTAACAGGATACTGTGTGACCAAACCACATTTAATTTTGAAGATGGAGCAAGGATGTAATCCATGCAGTGTTACAGAAAAACCAATTCAGCAACTTCCAGGCAAGTGAATGCATAGTGGGTAGAGGAGGTCTGTGTAATGAAATCTCATCAGAAGTGGTCATGATAAGAAATATTCACCAACTTTTTTTCAAGTCTTCAATTCTCCTGTTCCTGGGAGTTAGTAATTTGCCTTATGTAGTTTAAAAAATGCTTTCTCAATGTTAACCCATGACACTGTTTCTGAAATTGAAAAATATTTTCTTAGATATGCAAGTGTTAAATCCCTTTAGGTACTCATCATACTTTAGAAAGAGTATTTTGTCAAAATACTAGTATTTCTGGTTTTAATAAAATTCTATATCTCTAGAAAATGTGAAATCCATAGAAATGGTTCAGTTTGACTGTTAGCCAATCTATAACCAACTTACATTATAGAACTTGACTTCATTTATAATAAATATTTTGGAGTGATAGAAGTACACATCATCTCCTCTAAAACTCCAAAAACAAGGGTTAGCCACAGTGCAGGAATGCTGTGGACATGTTCAATTTATCTGGTTTGCAAGTAGGCACAAGAAGAAGTGATAGAATCTGATAATGTCCAATATAGAATCACTGAGCAAGTTTAGCAGAAAGGGTCAACCAACACAAAGAGAGTTTCTTGTTCTCACACCTGATGGTATGGTCTCAACCACATTACATCTTGATGGTCACAGAAAGAATATTAAGCCTGCACAGATCTGATCACTTATCCTCTATACATTCATTCAAACTTCACATATTTAGCAAAAGTGTTTTTCTGAAAATTATGGGCACAAGTCAAGCATATGTGTGGTTATATCTCCTAATGTTATATAGTTGCTTCCTGATAGTGTCCTTCATGCTATGGTTTGACATTAGAGATTTTTTAGTTTCTCCTGAGTTAGAATGGATTTCTTCAAAAAATTGAATTATCAGTGATCCCATAAAAACAGCCCTGCAATTTGCAACCTGAGTCAGAGAGAGATTTTATTATCAAGTACCATATAATATGTTAAGAGAATATAGAAAAGACTTTGCTTAATTTTTAGTTAAAATTTTCATCATGCGTTCATGTCAAGAAATACTTCAATTAATCTATTCTATGTGGAGTGTTGATCTATAATATGATTAAATTTATTGAATGAAAAAGTATTAATACAATTATTTTGAGATATTGTTTCTTAAAGTAGAATACATGCCCAAATGTAAATAATCTGTTTTGTTCAAGTGCTTCTTAATCATAAGGAATGTAATTTTGTTTCATAGCAGAATTAAAAAATCTGAATCATATCGCTTGGACAAAGTTTTCTGAGTTGAATCAATGCCAGACTGCTATCTATCAGAAATTTTACCTAATGGATCAACCAGTATCTCACACAGATGAGTGTGCATATGAATTTGATGAATGTGAGAGTGCTTTCTACCAAAAGGAAGAATTCAAGATGCATCAGAAAAGTCATAAAAGTAAGAAGCAATATGAAAATAAAAAATACAAGAAAACTATCCTTGCCAAGTCTGATTTTAAAAAAAATGTGAGATCCCATACATGTGAGAAGCCATATGAATGTAATGAATGTGGAAAACCTTCCATCTCCAAATCAGAGCTCACTGTTCATCAACAAACTCATATAGGCGAGAAGCCACATAAATGTAATATATGTGCAAAAGCTTTCACTTCCAAGTCAAATCTCACTGTTCACCAAAGAATTCATACAGGTGAGAAACCACATAAATGTAATATATGTGCAAAAGCTTTCAGCTCAAAGGCATATCGCATTGTTCACCAAAGAACTCATACAGGTGAGAAGCCATATGAATGTAAAGAATGTGGGAAATCTTTCAACACACCGTCATATTTCTCTATTCACCAACGAATACATAAAGGTGAGAAGCCATATGAATGTAATGAATGTGGGAAAGCTTTCACCTCCATGTCAAATCTCACTGATCACCAAAGAATTCATATAGGTGAGAAGCCACATAAATGTAATATTTGTGTAAGAGCTTTCACCTCCAAGTATGAACTCACTGTTCACCAAAGAACTCATACAGGTGAGAAGCCATATGAATGTACTCAATGTGGGAAAGCTTTCACCACACACTCATATTTCTCTATTCACCAACAAATACATAAAGGTGAGAAGCCATATGAATGTAATGAATGTGGGAAAGCTTTTATCATGAAGTCATATCTCACTATTCACCAACGAACTCATACAGGTGAGAAGCCATATGGATGTTACGACTGTGGGAAAGCTTTCCACTCCAAGTCATATCTCACTACTCACCAACGAATTCATACAGGTGAGAAGCCATATGAATGTAATGAATGCGGGAAATCTTTAAGTTCAAAGTCAAATCTCACTATTCACCAACGAATTCATACAGGTGAGAAGCCATATGAATGTAATGAATGTGGGAAAGCTTTTATCTTCAAATCTCATCTCAATAAGCACCAAATATGTCATACAGGAGAGAAGCCATATAAATGTAATGAATGTGGCAAGACTTTCCATTCCATGTCAAATCTTAATGTACATCAGAGAACCCATACAGGTGAGAAGCCATATGCATGTAATGAATGTGGGATGGCGTTCCATTTAATGGCAATACTTAAAGTACATCAGAGAACACATACAGGTGAGAAACCATATGAATGTAATGAATGTGGGAAAGATTTTATCTCCAAGTCAAAACTCACTATTCACCAAAGACATCATACAGGTGAGAAGCCATATGAATGTAATGAATGTGTGAAAACTTTTGTCACAAAGTCAGCGCTCACTCTTCACCAACGAACTCATACAGGTGAGAAGCCATATGAATGTAATGAATGTGTGAAAACTTTTGTCTCAAAGGCAGAGCTCACTATTCACCAACGAACTCATACAGGTGAGAAGCCATATGAGTGTAAGGAATGTGGAAAAGCTTTCATCAAAAAGTTTAGACTCACTATTCACCAAAGAACTCATACAGGTGAGAAGCCATATGAATGTAATCAATGTGGGAAAGCTTTTGTCACGAAGTCAGCTCTCACTGTTCATCAAAGAACTCATTCAGGTGAGAAGCCATATGAATGTAATGAATGTGGAAAAGCTTTCGCCTACAAGGCAAAATTCACTATTCATCAAAGAACTCATTCAGGTGAGAAGCCATATGAATGTAATGAATGTGGGAAAGCTTTCATCTGCAAGTCAAAACTCACTATTCATCAAAGAACTCATTCAGGTGAGAAGCCATATGAATGTAATGAATGTGGGAAAGCTTTCACATCTAAGTCAAATCTCACTATTCATCAAAGAAATCATACAGGTTAGAAGCCATATCATTGTTTTATGGGTGGGAAAGCTTTCATTTGCAAGTCAACTCTCACATGTCACCAAAGAACTGATACAGATGAGAAGCCAAGTGAATGTAATGATAATGGTAAAGCTTTCATCTCCAAGTCAGATCTCACTTAGCCCTAAAAAAACCATTCATGTGAGAAAACACATGAATGTAATGAGTGTGTGAAAGCTGTCATCACCAAATCACATCTCCTAATACACCAAAGAACTCATACAAATGACAAGCCATGTGAAAATAATGAATGTTTAAGGTTATGTTAACAAATACATTTGGAAATACAACAAATTGATAATTTAGCATGAATTTTGAATGTCATTTTGTATTATTGGTTTCATCAGCATATCCTTATATTTATAATACCTCACCATATGAAGTTCTTTCATATACAAATAAGCAAATCATAATTTTATGGAATATTTATGAATTACCATATGAGACATGGAAATAAGAAAAAAGTTTAAAACTTTATTCTTTATATGTGGTGGACAACAGCAGCAGGAGAGTGCATGAAATTCTGGCAAGGGGAATCTGGCTAAAACACCCATAATCAGACCCCGAACAACACAGCTCTAGTACCAAAACTACCATTAGCTGTAGATTGAGCATTCAGAATCATGTGTGGTAGACACCTGGATCAAACCATCAAAAGGCCAAAAATATCAGTCCAATGACATCAGTTAAGCTAATGGCAGACTTGTAGTATTAACTCCTCCGTGGTTATTTTCCTTTAAAGAGTTGAAAAAATATATTATTTTATTTACTTGCAATGAAAATGGACATGCTAGATACACCAGATGTGTGCACCACTTTGTGTATTTGGCTTTATGTTTGTACTGGGGAGTTGAACCGAGATTGCTAGACTCACTACATATGAACTCCAGATGCATGCACCACTTTGTGCATCTGGCTTTACTTGGTTATTTATTTGGCTCTTGTGGAATCCAACGTCATCTGTAAGAATTTCAAAGGAAATGTTTTTAACTCTTGAGTCATCTCTTTAGCTCCAAAGCTGTTATCATTTATTTTTTATCTCTTTGTAGTTTAACTATAGGCAATGTTGTAACATAGATTACCTGTGTTTGCAAACTGCCCATCTACTTCATCAAGATGTTAAGTTTTTCAAGATGGGTAAGTGGTGCTGGTAAAATTTAATTCTAGACTAAGAAAGCAAATGAGGCAAAATGTTAGTAATAAATGAATATTAACAAAGGTTATATGGGTTTTCCTATATTACATTGTATTTTTGTTTATGTTAAAATTATTTCTAACAACTGGGAATAATGGTAAATGCCTTTAATCCCAGCACTCCAGAAATAGACCTTTGTGAATTCAATGTCACCTGGAGACCATAGTGAATTCTACATCATCCTGGGCTAGAGTGAGATCCTATAAAAATAAATAAATTGTTTCTAGAGTTTAGAAAGATTGTTCAACAGTTAAGGCATTTGTTTATAAAGCAGATAGTGTGAGTTGGATTCTCCGGATTCACAAGTTGATGCATGGGTTTGGTGTTCATTTTCAGTGGCAAGCAGCTATGGTTCTCTCTCTCTCTCTCTCTCTCTCTCTCTCTCTCGCTCTCTCGCTCTCTCGCTCTCTCGCTCTCTCGCTCTCTCTCGCTCTCTCCCCTCCCTCCCACTCCCCCTTTCATACCTTGCTAATAATGAAATACAAATACTCTTAAAAATATTTCTGAGCCAAGCATGGTTATACACATCTTTATTTCCAGCAATTGGGAGGAAGAGGCAGGATGATCACAGAGTTTTAGACCACTATGAGACTACAAAATGAATTCCAGATCTTCCTAGGATAGAGGAAGACCCTACCAAAAAAAATAATAATAATAAAATGCAACAAATAATCAGGCCAGCAGTGGTAGTGTAAACCTTTAATCTCGGGTCTTTGGAGACTAAGGTACAATGATGGCTGTGAGTTGGAGGCCACTCTGGGCTAAAGACTGAGGCAATGCTTATAAACAAAACTCCTAAGTAATAATATCAAGTAGGAAAATTAAGCCAAGTGTCATGCTATAGTCCTTTAATCACAGCATTGTGTAGACAAATGTAACAAGATCGCCATGAGTTCAAGGCCAGCCTGAGACTACATAGTGATTTCCAGGTTATCCTGGGCTAGAGTGAGACTCTACCTCAAAAACAACAAAATATAAATATGAACAAAGGAAGTACAAGCTCATGAGAAGATCTTCCACATCAATGCCATTAGGATATGCTGGTCTAAACCCTAATATGGAACCACTTCATGCCTGCTGAGATGCCTGAAGGGAAACATCAAGTGCTGGTGAAGATGTGGGGAAACAGGAAACCTCAATGAAGCAGCCTCAGTAGAAGCAGTTACATGACGGGGTTGGAGAGATGGATCAGCAGATGAAGGGTGTTGCTTGCAAAACCTGAAGGCTCCAGGTTCACTTCCCCAGTACCTACATAAACTCAGATGCATGCATCTGGAATTTGTATGCAGTAGCAAAAGGCACTGGAATGCCCATTCCCATTCTCAATACCTTTCTCTGTGTCCTTAAAAGGTTGTATGTGGTTCTAGGAATTCAAACATGATTCATCATGCTTGTGTAGCCAATGATTTATTCACTGAGCCATCTCCTCAAACCCTGTTTATTAGATGTTCTGCAGTGTCTCACTATATTGATCACATTAGCCCTGAAATTCTGGGCCCAAGCATTCCTGCTGTCTCAGCACAGTATGGAGTTCTTTACCACTCTATGTTATATAAACTGCCTCATTTCTGGGGTTTGCTTGGTTCACAGTTTTTTGTTTTGTTTTGTTTTTGTTTTAGATAGGGACTAAGTAGGACCAAACTGGCCTTGAATTCACTATGCAGCCCAGGCTGGTTTAAACTTCAAAATCCATCATCTCAGCCTCCTAAATACTACTAGGATTACCCACATGGTGGTATACACCTTTAGTCCAAGCAAAGAACACTCAGAGGTATGAGCATTGCTATGAATTCAAGGCTAACCTGAGGCTACTGAGTGATTTCCAAATCAGCCTGAGCTAGATTGAGACCCTGCCTTAAATTTTTTTTACTTTTAATTAATTACCAAAATATTTGTATTTATTGGTGAGAAAATGAGTATGCCAGGGAATTCTGCAAAAAATGAACTAAAGGTGCATGTGCCATTTTGTGCAAGTGGCTTTATGAGTTTATGGAAATTGAACCTGCTTCAGTAGGTTTTGCAATCAAACAGCTTTAGCCACTGTGCCATCTCTCCAGCCCTTTTTATTTGTTGTTTATTTTTTTCAGTTCTCCAGTTTACATGTTGTGATGGTTACATTTATTGTCAACTTGACTTGTTTAATAATCTACAGTAATCTTGGGCATGTCTCTTAGCTTGCCTGCAGAAAGGATTGACAAAAGGAGGAGGTCCCTCCTCCAGAGTTGCCCTTGCCCCAAGTGGGTGGGCCTTCCTGAAGGCAACTGAATACAAGGAAACTTGGGGGGGAAGGGAGCCTCTTCTTCCTTCCTTTCCCTGGCTGCTGGTGCTGGTTAGTGACTTGCTCTCACATCCTGCTCTCCTAACATTCTTGGATATTGGGACCCAGTTTTCTCTGCCTCACATTGTAGACTGACTAACAGCTGCTCCCCAGGGAGCCTTCGAGCCTTCTTGACTGGATTGGGACTGCTGAGGCTCCAGCCACATGGACTGTTTACTTCACCTGTGGGCCTGCATATTGCTATTGTTGGACTTTCATAAGCTACCCCAACAAATTCCTTTTTATTATAATCCATTCTATCAACTCTTTCTTCTAGAGAAACCTGACTAATACACATGTATAGCCATAGGTACAAATTAGCTCATGCATATGGAGCATATTTACAGCAGCAAGTTGTTCTTCGTCTGCACGTTCAGAGTTGTTTAGCTCAGGGGCAAATATTGTCATCAATGAAACTTTCAGTACTAGCTTTTGATTACATTACTGACCCATCAATATGTTTGGCAAGTTTATTTGGTTGCATGTTTGTTGTTTCAGGACTGAATAATGTCTGGCTATAAGGCCAAGGTTGACTTCAAAATTGCCATCTTCTGCCTGTGTCTCCATCATACTAGGATTACAAGCTTGTGCCACCGTAACCAGCCAAACGTGGATTTTTGTTTGTTTGTTTGTTTTGTGACATTATGGCATGTTTCGAAGACAGAATTTGGTCTCAATATGTAGCTAAGGATGACCAGGACCTTCTGAGTCTCCTGATCCCTTTCCCATGTGCTGGTATTGCAGGTGTGTTCAAACACGTCTGCCTTATTCAGTGCTTGGCTCCTCAGTTTTTTCTGCGTGCAAGCAGACACTTTACCCACACAGCCACATCCATAGCTCCCACAACAGAAGGCTTCAACTGCATAAGAAAACATAGAAGGCCCATACCAGGAAGCCTCTGGGCCAGAGGGCGGGAAATACTGTGGCGGGCCTTGGCTTGCGGAAGCAACCAGATGGGGAAAAACGCAGAGGCCAGTAGGCGGGAAAAACCGCAGGGGGCTGGTGATTGGGGAAGCCATGGTGGCCAGCAGGCTGGAAATACCGATGGGGTCCAGTGCTCATTGAAGTCTAGGTGGCCGCTGAGGCCAGCAGGCTCAGAGCAGTCAAGCGGGGACTGCAGTCTGGACTATGGCAGGGCAGTCACTGCCTCCAGTGAAGGCTGATCCTGGATGGTGGCTTCCGTTTGGGAGCATCCATTGCTGGGAAGGGGCTGGAACTCCGAGTGTGGCCACAACTTGTATCCACAACCTTAATCACCACTAGAAACACTAGCCCTTGTTCTCCGCAGGACACAGCATGGCTGCTAGTTGAACTATCTTGAACTAGAAGCCCTCATTTATAACATTTCATTCCAATTAGGGAGGGGTTTGATAGCCCAAAGAAAAGTACACATTCCTAATTGGAATTTCAATTGAAGGAATTTTGTCTCTGTGGTTAGGAAATATTAATAGTACATTATCATTATCATAGACCTTGATCAGTGTTGTTTTTTTAAAAAAGTAGACACATTACTTAGTATTAACAGTTATCAGAGTAGATGCATTACATATATTCACCTCCCACATAGCTTGAATAAGTTGTTTGATTATACAATGGTTTCCTAATGTGTGGTTGTATATAGCCAGGGAAAACAGCTATGTAAATCATTCATCTTTCCAAAATTGAAGTGACATTCTAAACACTTAAGGCAGTTGCCATGACTGTTTCTAGCTAGCATATAATTACTTTGAAATAAATAACCACAAAACCCCAAACTGCAATTATGAAACACTTAAACTGGAAAGTTATAAATCTATATGTCATATAGGTTTATATACAAAACAGAGTTTCATTAAATATACATTTGTTTAAAATATCAAAATATTTTGCTAAATAAAATTTTAAATATATTTATTTACTTATTTATTTATTTTATTTGCAAATAGAAAGTGAGAGAGGGAGACAAAGAGTGAATGGCTGAGCCAGTCCCTCCAGCCACTGTAATTGAATCCCTCATGCATGCACTCTTGTGTACCTGGCTTCATGTGAAACTGAGTCATCAAGTTGGGCAGGCAAGCTCCTTAACAGTTTATCTGTCTCTCCAACTGGTCACTAAATTTTTAAGATTAAAAATTAACTAGATCAAGCATTTGTGCAAGCAAAATATCAGGTTTTCATTTCATAACAAAATAGCACAATTTCTGCTTAAGTGTGTATATATCAAGATAACTCTTGTAGGTTTTTTTCAGAAAATAGAAATATTTAATAGCAAAAAGATACTTAATATTTTCAACAAAATTTACCTTTTGAAAGTCATTTTATTAAAAACGAGGTTACTTATTTTTACCTATGTCAATGTGATTTTCTGCTTAATAGACAAAATACTTAGAAGAGATTGCATGAGTTCACCACCTAAGAAATAAAATTTGTAGGCAATAAATGCAATTAAAACATGTAAATTGAATGGTACTATGAAAATATATGAAAACTCATAATGAAGTACGTTGTTTAAGAAAAATAAATGTATGTTCCATTAACAATATGATTATCAGCCAGGCGTGGTGGCGCACGCCTTTGATCCCATTTCTTAGGAGGCAGAGGTAGGAGGATCGCCTTGAGTTTGAGGCCACCCTGAGACTACAGAGTGAATTCCAGGTCATCCTGGGCTAGAGTGAGACCCTACCTGGAAAAACCAAAAAATATGTATATGATTATCAAAACCTACTGTGATGTTAATAGGAATATATAAAGCACCAGGGTAGTAGGCATTCTTTTCCTAATGTAACATATAAAAGGGAAATATTTTTACATCAGTGAGATCAGCTTTTCTTAGCAAAAATATAAATATATGGAAAGATAGGTATTTTCTGGTATTTAAGTTTCAAAGCTTGATTTCCATTGAAATGATAGTTACAACTGATAATACAATCAATAGGAAAACATGATGTAAACACCTTAAAATTTTTGGAAAGTCCTTTAAGCTTAGTACTCAAATGCTCCCCAATGCAAAGTGCTCTAGAATGATCGTTGACCTTGATGATGTTGACATGCCTTTGAAACACATTAAGGTTTCCTAGTCTTCTTAGTAGGGGATACTGCCCTTATGACAATTTTGCCAAATAATAACCATTGTGGGGTTACTAGAGGCACCACTACTCAGTAAGAACAGCTACAATGCCATTCAACATCGCCATGCTATAACTCAGGTAGGAAAAATGTCCACACAGTTTCTCTAACCTGGAAGGTGAAAGAGGGTCTTGCTCTAGCCAAGGCTGACCTGGAATTTACTCTGTAGTCTCAGGGTGGCCTCTAACTCAAGGCAATCCTCCTTCCTCTGCCTCCCAAGTGCTGGGATTAAAGGTGTGCACCACCACGCCTGGCCCAAGGGGCCATGTCTTGAACCCTGGAGGACCCAGGGGCATTGTGAAGTATGAAATGATTTGAAACGGTGGTTTGGGCAGGTGTTCTACCTATGTCTGAGTTAAAGGGTGTTTTGCCAACCAGGTTGGTTGATGGCCCAGGTATTCTGGACCTCTATGGTGGTTCATCATTATACATTCTGTGCTTTCTGACCCCCGTGCTCCCTGTTTCCAAAAATTCAGCTACAAACCATGAGGTATTTTCCCTGAAACTCTAGTTCTATATCTCTAGTTGCCCATCACATAATCTCTGATTTCTTTTTCTTTTTTTAGCTTTTTTTTATTGTCTATAATGAGTTACATTGTTTAGTGGGCCAACAATGAGTTGTTATCCCCAATTCCTCTTTGCCCCCCCTCCTCATCCCCAGTCAGCTGGACATCCTCCTCCGTGGGCCATCTGCATCAGTCTTTGTGGTAGGGGACCATGGATAAATAGCCTAGTATTCAGCTGGGTTCTCCTGACCCAAGTGTGTTGTTACTGAGGGGTACCATGCCTCTGATATTCTCCCCCACCACAGCTCTCACAATCTTTCTGCCCCCTCTTCCACTCAGTTCCCTGAGTCGTGGTGGGTAAGTATTAAGGCTGCTTTAATTTTGTGAGCTTAGGGGTTTTTGTGTCGAGAATCGTTGGTTTCTGTCTCACTGGCTTATCCTATGTTGATTGAATGGCTGTGGCTGTGGGTCCCTTGTTCATCATTCCCTGCAGGGTTCCCTATGGATCCTCCACAATATGACTGTGGTGGTCTCATCTCTTGCCAGGATCTCAGCTTTCTGCCTGCGGTTGGTTGGTAGGGTTATATGGGCAACAGCTCTCTCGCTGCATCCTGAAAAATATAACATATTCTCCATCGGAGAGTGAGATCAGTATAGGTTAACAAATATACACCATTCTGGATTACTGAGATTCTATTTTTAGTAGCCTCCCCGTCAGTCTCTCGCATAGTGTATCTTTTCTTGGGAGCACAAGAGTACGGGATCTGGTGCATATTGCCCTGAATCCCAGTTCCCATCAAGGGTTCCCCCTCACTGAGTGGAATATTTGGCCGAATTTAAAAGCTGTTGATTATCTCCCCCAGGCCCAGGCTCCTCCATTGTACAAGTGCTCCTTTCTTGCTTTACTGTTCTCTCACAGTAGGAGGCGTGGTCCCAGGGATGCAGGGATGGTTCAACATACACATATCAATAAATATAATTCACCACATTAACAAACTCACCCTCAAAAACCACATGGTCATCTCAATTGATGCTGAGAAGGCTTTTGACAAAATTCAACACCACTTCATGTTCAAAACCCTGGAAAAAATAGGCATAGATGGATTATACCTCAACATGATAAAAGCAATATACAGATCTCCTAAAGCACAAATCATCCTCAATGGAGAATGACTCAAGGAGTTCCTGCTTAACTCAGGAACAATACAAGGGTGTCCACTCTCACCGCTGCTCTTTAACATAGTGCTCGAAGTTCTAGCCCCAGCAATAAGACAAGAGAACAGCATAAGCCGGGCATGGTGGTGCTCGCCTTTAATCCCAGCACTCGGGAGGCAGAGGTAGGAGGATCACCATGAGTTCGAGGCCACCCTGAGACTACATAGTGAATTCAGGTCAGCCTGGACTCGGAGCAAGACCCTACCTCGAAAAACCAAAAAAGAGAACAGCATAAAAGGGATACAAATCAGAAAGGAAGAAGTCAAACTATCCCTCTTTACAGATGACATGATCTTATACATAGCAGATCCAAAGAAACTTCATGCTTCTTTGCCTAGTTTAGCATGCTCTAAGGATTGTGAAAAGAACATTTGAGGGTCCCTGAAATAACTAATATTTAGAACATCTGCATAAATCAATCACATATCACTTGAAATGTTTAAGTAGCAGTAATAGTAATTATGATATCTGATAAATATTGAACTGTAAAGAGGAAGAAACTTCAAAATGCTTTGCACAGATAGTTTTAGTAATAGTAATAATAGCACTAAAAATAAATAATAATAAATATTAATTTAATAATAATAAATATTGAGCTTTGAACACCAGATGAAGTTTTCATGGACTGTGAGTCGCTCAGCTGGATGGGTGGAATTGGAATTCCAAAGACTCTTCACTGGTTAGACTTGGAGTTATGAGTCTGATGTTTGCCCTGCTTGTTTTAACTCTTGTATTGGTTCAATCCATCTTTGCTATGCCCAATGCCATCTTTTGAAATAATAATGTTCTGTGTCATTATTGTTTTTTGCATTATGACTCAGTTAATGACTTAAGATTATGGGGATGTTTGAATATCATTTTGATAGATAAAATCTGTGCAGATTTTAAAATTTGGACGAATATGTTGCATTTTACATCATGTATGATTATCAGCTTATTGGGGGGGGGGCAAGGACCATGGCTAAGTGAGGCCTAGGTCTATTTTATACTGTGGGCTGGTGCTAGTTTTCAGACTAAGGCTCTAGTTAGGCTAAGAATTGGGTCAGGCCAAGGGGTGGAGCTAGGGCTCAGGTCAAGGCCAGATCTAAGGGTACATCTAGTGTTAGATTATGTATAGGTCTAGGACCAGTGCTACCTCAAGTTCAAGAGCTATAGCTATGGTTGTGGTCAAGAGGAGAGCTAGTGCTAGAGTCAGAATGTGCATCTTGGGTAGGGCTGGGGCTGGAGCCAGGACTAGGCTACTTCAAGTTTTGAAGTTAGAATGGCAGTCTGAAGTAGGGCTAGTGTATGGATAGGATTAGGCTATGGCTAAGACCAGTACAGTGCTAATGGCAAGAGCTAGTACTAGGGCTAGTATTACATATGTTAGTGGTTGGACTAGCCTTAGATCTAGGGATAAGTCAAGAGCTGTGTCTAGGAGTTTGTCTAAGTCTAAGGTTAGGGTGAGGTTTAGGATCTAACTGTGGGTTGGGCTAAAGCCTGGGTTAGACCTAGGGCTTGGGTTAAGCTTAATCCAGGGATGTGGCTGGCATTAAGCTTCGGGCTCATGTTAGTGTTAAGGCCAATTTTGGGGCTAGGTCTAAGGCTGGGTCTAGGGTTTGGAGTAAGTTTGGGGTTAGACCTAGGCTTATGGTTATGTCTATCACTTATCTCTGTCTTTCTACTATCTCTCTCTGCTTGAAACTAAATAAAAATTAAAAAAGAGACAAATATTTCATGGGAAGCTCCCAGGATTTCTTGCCCCAACAGGCATCTTCTGAGGAATTAGGCTCATCCTAGGAGGATTGGACACCACTAAATGTCCTTTCAAAATTGCTTAACACTGGTAGGGAAACAGGGCAGTCTTGTCTTCATCGCCGGTAGCCTCCGAAATGGTCAACCACGTTCCCGTGAGATTCCTCTAAAAGAAGACCTGGTTTCCAGCCCCCAGACGCTGTGGAGCAGTCAGATGGGCGATGCAGTGTTCCCGCCAGCAGCAGACTGGGCAGGGGGAAGAGAGAGCCAGGACCACCCGATGAGTGCCCCTCCCTGCACTTGCCCATCTCACGTTCCAGAGCCAGGGGGGCTCGGGTGGCATGCCAGAGGTGAGCCGTGTCGCCAGGAATGGCTGGTAGCTGAGGCCAAGGGGACTTGCAGGGACGCGAGCGCCTTCCCTGGAGCTTGCCTCCAGTCAACCAGAGCAGATGGTTTTCTCCACTGTTGCACCAGTTGGCACATTTGGCCTGGCTGGCCACTGTTAGGGCTTGCAAGGTCCACTGCTGCTCAGTACTGTTGGTGCCTCCTCTCTCCCACAGGGCTCATGCAACCATAGCTTTTCCAACTTTCTCTGAGTTGGTTAACAGGGAAAAGAGGCTCTGTTCACCTTGATTTTTTAGTGGGCTGAAGCCCAAGCACATGTGGTCTTCCGTGATGGAGTCTTACCGTCTCATTCTCGTAGGCAACTCAGACCTTGGCAAAAAAGTGGGTCTGATAGAAGTAGACAGAAGCATGATGGCGATCAGAGGCTGGGAGTTGGGCGAGAAGAGAACAGGGATGGCTTAGGTAAAGGGGAGAAACTGTCACTGAGACCCAGGGAGTCAGTTTGCAGGTCAATTTCGTAGCAGAGCCAATGCAGTCTAATAATGTGCTGAGTATAAGTAACTCAGTTCCCTGTCTCTAAACACTAAAATTATAAATGACGAGATGGATATGTCAATTAACTTGACTTCATTGTACATTGTGAAGCTGCATCAACATATTACATTTATCCTAAAAATGACACATTTCAGCCGTCAAGTCAAAGAATACTAATTTTAAAACGTGGTGAAAAGGGACTCTGTTCTGTTCCTAATCTAAGACGTGGGACAGGACCTTGGACAGGATGTGGCTTTGGATCAGGGGTGGCTCAGAAGCGGAAGTGGAGCCGCACGTGCCCCACCATGGACAGCTCCGCACGTGCGCAGTAGCCAATGGGCAGCAGTTTCTGAACGCCTTATCCGAGCGTCTCTTGAACCGGGGTTCTCAACTGCACTGGCGGTTGTCAGATGCTCAGGCCATGAGCTCCCTCAGGAGATGCTGTGGAGAGCGACCCCTGATCTCGAAGCCATTGGAGTTTCCAGGTCTGCGAGGCCAGGAGGCTCCACCATGGAGCAGCCATGGACATCAAGTCCAAGGACACGGGAAGGTTTCCTAGAGGAAACGGACTTCCAAGATCGGTTAAGCCATGCGACCGGGTTGTCGAGATCCCACCGGTTCTGCGGAAGAGGTGCAGCGAGCACTGGAAGAAGGGTCCAGTCCCCACGAGCTGGACTGGGAGCTCAGGTAATGGGAGTCAGAGAGTGACGGGGAGGGAGGCCAGGGAGGGACCCGCCGAGCTGGGACAGCTGAGTGTGGCGACGGGAAGGTGCGTTCCTGTGACGATGAAAGATAAGAGCTTTGTATTTACTTTATGAAAGTTTAGTATATTTTTTCCTAAATGTACTTACTGCCTCATTCCGTTTCTCCACCAGGTATAACCTGAATATCTAGTGTGTAGCAAGCTTATTCTACTATTCTTAGAAACTTCATGCTTCTTTGCCTAGTTTAGCATGCTCTAAGGACTGTGAAAAGAACATCTGAGGCTCCTTGAAATGATTAGCATTTAAAATATCTGCATAATTTACACAGTCACCTTATTGCATGTGAAATGTGTACGTAGTAATAATACTAATTAGAATATCTAATAAATACTGTACTGCAGAGAAACTTTTATATGCTTTGCAGTGATAGTGTTAGTAATAGTATTAATAATAGCACTAGAATGTCTAGTATATATTGAACTGTAAATGGAAGAAGCTGTTTCAGATACTTTGCAGATTCTCAAGGCATAAGAATGGTGTCCTGTGAGATAACTACTGTTTTTAAAAAAATTTTTATTAGGATATTAGTGTCAAAGCTATTGAAAACAGGGTTTCTTAACTGTTTTAATAATTAAACATGAAACCAAACATGTTTTGTGTCCCTTTTTACAAATTTACTGTTTGTTGCAAACAAAAATTCAAGGACTTTTTCCTGTTGAATTAAAATCCCCTCTTCTTCGTTCTGGCTGTACAGTTAGACGTTGACGGGTACTGTTATCTTGTCAGTGAGTCAGATTGGCACACAGAGTCCTTGCCCTTGCCCTGTGCAAAACATCCTGGCATTGTGTGTCAGGAAACAACAATCCCAGCACATTAATGTCCCATGACACTGAGTCTTGCTGGGCTCGTGGACAGTGAAGTCTACCTATGGAGGTGTTTCAGTAGAAAAGAGTCTAAGCTGCTGATATAAGATTTATTACTTATGAAAAAAGAAAGAAGAAAGCAAGCATACAAACCTCAATGCAATGTACAAATAACATTTTGTTCAACTATCTCTTTTTTTATTTTTTGGTTTTTCGAGGTAGGGTCTCGCTCTAGTCCAGGCTAACCTGGAATTCACTCTGTAGTCTCAGGCTGGCACAACTCACGGCAATCCTCCTACCTCTGCCTCCCCAGTGCTGGGATTAAAGGCATGCGCCACCACACCCGGCTCAACTATCTCTTAAAGTGAATTTTAGCTAGTTTCCTAGCTTCTTTGTTGTTAAGTAGCAACTGTTAAACATATTTTCCCAAAAGTCTTTATGATTATTTTAAATAGTTTCAAAACCACATTTAAACCTTGCATTTGCATAAAATGTTGAGCTTCCAAGTAGAAAACAAATGATGACTATATACTTTGATATTTGTGACCTGTTTGACTTCTAAGTTTTTTTAAATGCACTTTGGTTATAAAAAAAACATGGATGACTTGATCCATAATATTTAAATGTGCCATAAATTTAGTATTCCTAGATGTAAGTTTAATGAATGATATTGTGTAATTATAATGTGCCACACATTTCCATGTCTTAATTGTACTTTGCCCATAATTTAATGATCAATTTGTAATTGCTGCAGCTGTGAATATTGTGTAGAAACTTCATTAATTCAGGAAAAATTGTGAAAGCTATTTTCATTTGCAAAGAGGGTGAGGAGTGATGCACTGGGGCCTCTTGCCACTACTAAGAATCTCCAGATGCATGCAGC
>PVHP010006865.1:9986-58949 GCA_004024765.1 Zapus hudsonius | reverse complement strand
GATTTAAATGTAGCCTATCTAGGAAAAAGGATATAAAAAATAAGAATATGAGAAAGCTCTCTGCTGATGTGACAATGAGATGCTGGCTTCCTGCTCCTGCCATGCTTTCCCCTCCAGACTCTACCTTCTGGAACTGTAAGCCAAAACAAAGCTTTTCCTTCCCTGCTTCTTGTCAGGCATTTAGTTACAGCAAAGAGAGAAAGAAACTAATGCCATGCAGAAAAGGCATGAGGGTTCCTTTAAGTTCAGAAGCAAAATTTCCATTTTAATAAAACCTTCCCCAGGTGGCTCCCTAGACCTAGCACCTCGTGGTGGATTTCTCACTTAGGATCTTAGGAAAACCAGCAAGGCCTAGAAAGAAGCAAGAGAGGGCAGAGGAAGAAGGTGGAAAAAGAATGGTCTCTATGAGCCTGTGGGGAGCTTCAGGGTGTAGATTACACATAGAGTCAACCCACGCTAAGATTTCATGCAACCAGATCAGTTAGTTATGGACCAGGAGCTGACGTGGCATTTCCAAGGATAATTCTTTGGGAAAGGGAACAGTAGTTACCACCTGTGAGATGTTGAACATCTGGCAGGTAAAGAAAATCCTGGCATCTATTCTGGCACTTTCTTTCATGGTCTGTCATGAAACAGTTGAACAAGTAAACAACTGAACATTTTTTTCTGAAGGCAACTGTGAGTTTTATACTTCTGTAATCCAAGACTAAAACTTGCAAGTCATCAGTTATTACACCTGAAAGGATGTTACCCTTTATAGCAAAGCAGAAACAAAACCTCAGCAAGACTTCATCAGATGTGTTCCCTAGATTCTGGATTTCCCAGTCCCTAGAACCACGACCCAATAAATGTATGCCCTTGTAAATGACCTAGTCTTAAGTATTCTGTTGTTGACCTGCAAAACGGACAACCACAGCCCCTACATCCATCTGTCTTCAGCCACCACTGTATTCCCATGCTACACCCCACCCAAAAGTCAGTCACCTCTGAGAAGGGCAGAGCTCAGGCCCCCTTTCCACCTCTTCACCCCAGAATCAAAAGGTAAAGCATATTTTATAAAATCAACTAACTTAATGAAAAAAATTTAATAAGGAAAATCAATTGGGAAATTACAGCTTTGTGATTGTTTAACAGCAAAATTCATAGATGTATTTCAACTACTGACAGATAAAAATGTTTTATATGTATTTTCTAAATCTTTCCTGTATCTATTAAATTTCCATTTTATAGCAGAGGGCAATCTGAAAAGATGGGTGCTTATGTATGTCTGTTTTATCTTCATAAAAAGCAGAAACAAGGTTAGTGAGATGGCTCAGCAGTTAAAATGCTTGCTTGTGAGCCTGACAGCCTGGGTTTGATTCCCCAGTATCCATATAGAGCTAGATGCACAGAGTGGTACATGCATCTGGAGTTTGTTTGCAGTGGCAGGAGGCCCTGGTGTGCCCATATATATTCATTCTCTCTTTTTCTTTCTCGCCTTGCAAATAAATAATAAAAAACAACTTTTTAAAAGAAGAAATAACTAAGCAATGCAATAAGAATGTGAAGAAACAGAAATAAATACACCCAATTTGCAATTTCACTTAAGCTGACTATATATCATGAAATCAGCCACTCACAAGCAAAGATGTATGTTAACATAAATAGCACTGGGCATTTTTCCTTTCTTGATATTTCTACCTCAGAATACTAATAGATACCCAGAGCCCACATTAAAAATAAAATTCACTATAAAAATTGAAAGGATTTTAAAATTTTGTTTTTAAAATATTTGGCTATGAGTAAGTTATTCATGATTGACCATAGTTTAGAAGCACAACAAAATCTGAGCTAGAGTTTATTTTCAACATCAGTAATATTCTAATGGCCATCAAATGTACTTGTGACTAAAATGTAGAAAGCATATATTTGATGGATATTTCATTAAACCTTCATTAATTTCCATTTTCTACTTTTCTTTTTCATAAATTGACAAAAATATATCTGCTATTTTTCAAGTCTTAAACGTTTTTAATAAGCTCTTAAAAAGCCTACAGTCACTAAAGGTTGAAACCCACCAACCTCCACTAGTGCTGCAATTGACATTTATGTCAGAAGCCAGCAGATCTATGTTCATGGAGGTCTCAGAACTATGGATTCAGTTATGATTTTGATCATAACTGCAAATTGTTCTGCAATGGTCCGTCATGGATAGTAACCATGGGATTCTGGAATATGGCCAGTTGTTGAGGTAGCTGACCACCAGCAAGGCTGTTACTTCCAGCAGAGGAGTAGGACTAATCAGTAGATTAAGAAACCAAGTAGCAAAAAGCCACAAGCTGTGCAAATACTGGCCCAGGACAGAGATTCAAGACCACTCCTTAGGCATGAGCCCACACTGAGATTCCCTGGAGAATTTTCATTGACACACACACACACACACACACACACACACACACACACACACAAAATAAAACTATGTGTATATGTGTGTATGCATTGATATATGTACACAATACAACATTTTAATATGACATAGTTAATGCAACTTAAAGGGACTAGATATAATTTTGTATATTTTTATTATCCTACACTTATGACTTCAGAGAATTAAAACAACACCACCACATCAGCAACATTGTACCAAAGAAATGATCTGGATATTTAATAGACCTTATACAATATACTACTCAGTGACTCCAAAACCTAGATAGCTATTGAAATTATTAAGCTGTTTTAAAACCATACATTTCTAAATAATGCTTATAAGACCTTCCTTTTGTTTCTGAAAGAATCTACAAATAAATAAAA
The DNA here is from genome assembly GCA_004024765.1 of Zapus hudsonius. NCBI lineage: Eukaryota > Metazoa > Chordata > Mammalia > Rodentia > Dipodidae > Zapus > Zapus hudsonius. The sequence continues at coordinate 56,159 of PVHP010006865.1, read as the reverse complement.
CAACCTAAGAACTGAAGTGATAACTGTTGGTTTACTGCTATAAGAATGTCTGACCTGACCCTGAAGGATAGTACCTAAACAAGAATACAAAATACATGCAATTATTTCTCCCATTTCTGGGCCCCTCTGAGAATATCTTTAAGACACATCATAGCAGGAAACTAAGTGCCCTGGTAGCTCCTCCCTTCTCCAATGTCAGTCCACAGACACTGTGGTAGTTTGAATGTAAAATGGTCCCCATAGACTCATCTGTTTGACTACTCAATCCCCATTGCTGGTGTTGTTCAGGAAGGTTATGGAATCTTTAGGAAGTGGAGCCTTGCTGGAGGAGGTGTGTCAATGGGGGAAATCCTTAAGGATTTATAGTCCAGTCCCACTTACTGTCCTATCATTCATTCTCTCTATCAATGAAATATCAATTTCTACCTTTTCAAGAAAGTAACTCAAATTAGGTTCCTATCCAAAAATTCAGGGTGAGACATCTTCAGGGTTGGAGTGAGACATCTTCAGTGTGGGAGTCCTGCTAATTAAGTGTCTTTTTGAGAAGATTTTCTCACAATCTTAAAATCCCACCATGCTCTTTAGTAACATAATTATGTGGGAAGCGAAAGCCCAGTGTTGGATCCAGAGAGATGCAATACAACCCCGGCCCTGCCCCTCCCTAGTTGTGGTTCATGGCTTTCTTCCTCCAACTTTCAGACATTAGGGCTCTTTGTAAAGATGGGATAGCAAAACCCAGCATTCATGGTATCATAAGGGCTCAGGAGATCACAAAGCACGGTGTTCAATGGCATTTTTATTAATATAATCAACCAAGTTCCAGTTGTCTGAGCTATCATCACTGCAGCTGACTGAGCAAATGCTTTCCTAGGATGTTGTAAAACCTCATCTAGACCCACAAAGAAGAAAATCCAATCATTCTCTCCACTTAGAGATAGTATCTTACATTTCCTCTCCTGGAGGAGGAAGATGCTCAGGGGGATAATTATCATGAACTCAGTTATTTCACAAAATAGTTTTTACATGACTCCCTCACCACTGTGCAACGTTCTCGACAGAAAGCAAATCCAAATAGTTGATTCAAATTCAATTTCTCAAGCACACATTTAAGTCCAACTTGCTTTTGCTGAAATGGGACATTCCACACTATGCAGCCTTTGTGTACATCAAAACCACATAATTAAGAAACATGTTTCAAGTATCCTTTCAAGGTAGACTCCAAGAATTAAAAATTTAAAAAAATCAAACTCACTTCTTTTTGATTTTTTGTATTTCTTCACAATCTTTCAAAGCACCTTAATATTAGAATTATAGGTATTACAAATGTCCAGGTTCATTGGGTTACCTTGAAAATAGTGAATGCTAATATATTAGCTAAAATTGCATCTTTACTTCAAAATACTTTGTATGAATTAATCTTCACAACAACTCTACTTAGTGAAATGTTATGTTTTCCATTTTACAGCGAGGAAGCCGAGTCTTAGAAACATGAACTAGGCCTGGCTAGCTGTCAAGTCTAATGCCTTTCCCTCCATGACCTTCCTGTTTCTCAGCAACTGCCAAGTTCAGCAGGACCCAGATGCAGAATGTTCTGGACAACTGTTGGTCTTTTTAGACAAGGTAGGCAGCTGCGGCTGTGGCGTGGGGATTCAGGGAACAGTTGGGGGGAAAAAACAGCCCCAAATCTAGGTTTACCCTCAATTCAGAATCTAGCCCTATCTACACCAGGAGGAATTGCTGTCTCCCAAGGGCTCCAAAATAAGTCTCCTTGTTGTATTTGTTTCTTCTCTTTCTCTATTTTTTTTGAAAACCATATTGGGAATGAGAAAATAACACAATTCTAAAGTTTCTATTTTGGTGCTGGCCTGAAAACTAGTAGTCTGGGAGGAAATAACTCTCAGAACTAGAAAACAGGTTAGCTTTTCTTCTTCATTGTTCTGGGTTTTTTTGTTTCTTTTTAGTTCTTTTACTTTGTTTCTTTCTTCATTTCTTTCTTATCTATCATCTATAAATCATCTAACAATCTATCATTGATCAATCTATCAATCTGTCTATCCTGTATATCATCTATTATCAATCATTATCCATTTTCCTACCTATTATCTACCTATCTATCAAATCAATCATCTCTCTGACATGTCTTTCCTATTCTTTCTGGTTTTCCCAAGAACCACCTGGATGTCTAGGGTTGGGATTGAAAAATCTATCACAAATAAGAAGGGCTCAAAGATCACATAATAAGCTCTGAGCTCAGATACCAAGAAAAGAAGAAAGTAGGCAAGAGAAAAGTGCCAAGACTTATAACAAAAAGAAGGAAGAGGCCAGAGTGTTTTCATTAGAATGAAACCTGGATGTCTAACTGTATTTAGCTGCTAAATGTACTTGAACCACTGCTTCCAAGTATGAGCCTCCACTATGCTCTACTGGCTCCTGAGAGGTGGAAACTTGCTCAGGCTTATGGTCTCATGCCCAGAATTAAATAAGTCCAAGATTCCCATTGGGAAGAGCCAGAGTAAGCTAGAAATGTTAGAAGAGAAGACATCTCTTCTCTTTTTGATGATTTCTCAAGATCTTGACCATGCAGGTGAACTCCGGGGGAACATTGGTGCCAGGCTTAGGTAAAAGGTTACCCTCTCTCTAGGCTAACCATCTGGGTGATGGTTTTGGGTTTGTGCTGTGTGCTCTTATTGTCAATAAGAGAAGGCAAAGATCAAAAAGAAAGTGTGAGCAGTAAGGCCCAGGCCTCCACCCCTACAGCACACCCCACTCACTGACTCATGAGATCCCAGGGAGCTACAAATGCTGATTGGATGTTATCACATGTCTTCTTTGCCTAGAGTAGGCTTTGCTCACCCAGAGCAGCCTGGGAAATCAAAGTGGAGTGCTGGTGACTATAAAGAGAGGAAATAACAAACAAACAAAACTAACTTTACTTCTTGATTTCCCCGACAGCTAGGCATAGCTGGAGAATGTTCTAGAAAAGATTTTTCATGGATTTGGTTGGGAGGCTCAGTGTTCTGTTTGCTCTCAGCCCACTGCCATAATGGTTGCTATCACTGATACAGGTCCAAGGGGCAGAGCAGGAATCATTGGGAGAGGTTTGTTCTTAGTATTTGCTAAATAGCCCTTCTTCTCTCACTGCCTGACACATCTGGTCCCCCATGGCGTTGTCTCCTGAGATGATTCTCATTCTACATCTGCTTATGTCCTTTCAAGCTGCTCTTAGCTTCCAAACCTCCAACACTGCTAAGCAACCAGTTGATTTAGACCTGTACTTTCTTCAGCCTTTAGATTATCTGACTAAGTAGATCAGAATCCCCTAAGTGACTCTTGTTTAGCCTTCAAATTTTCCTTCCTTCTTCATTGTCTCTGAGAGACCCTTTTGGTCTCCTGGCCTAGGACAGCAGGAATTGGATCCCATGAGACCCCATTCAGCCATTTCTTCCATGTAAATGATCTACAAATTGCTTCCTTTAGCAATTAAAACTATCTTCTAGATGCTTCACTGCATACAGTAATGGGAAACTCCAATGAGAGTAGAAAATGAAACATTGCATGTGCTCAGTTAAGGTATGGCTGACTGAGAATAACGTGTGTGGTTCTTCCCCTGAGTAAACATCTTTGCTACAAACTGTTTTAAATGCCATTTCCTTGGACTGTACCCCCAAATCCTATGCCCTCTAACGCTATCATCACAAGATTTGCACTACCTTTTAATTAAAAATAAGGTTCTACAATGAGTGTTCTCTGACAGTTAGATTTAAAAAGCAACTCCATTTCTATCCATAAAGTTTTCAAAGTCGAGATGAGACACACCCTCAAAGTTTTAATTCTAGATTGAGGAAGAAAACGAAATCCAAGTGTGGCTATCCTAACACTTTATTACAGCTCTAATCCTAAAGAAGAACACGTGTTTGGAGGAGCCACAAAACATTCATGAAAGCTTGCATCAGTCTATGGCTCTTAAGAGAAAGAATTTCAAAACCTAGCGTTCAAACACTTATCCGACAGGTTGGACTTGGAGTTCTTTGCCAAGACTGGGCTCTACACATATATAAATCAAATAAACTCACTCAGCCAAATCTTTACACTTGCCATTTTCAGGGCTTTAGGAATCACGAAGGAATCTAGGTGTGTAACCACACAGGATCTTAGTCTAAGCCCTAGGCCAAAACATATAAATATTTTTAGGCACTCCTTCTACATGGACAAGAATCCTTCATAAATCCAACTCTCACAAAAGGCCTTCTTTAGCTGCCTTCTGCTGAACATGATTTACGGATGAATCCATCTGATGATCAGAGAGACTATGCTGAGATTTTTGCCAAATAGAAATACGGTGCTGTAAACGTAAAAAGTGCAAGACTCCTGTACTGTTAAGCTCTCTGCATCCTTGGAAATTCTACTTTGATGAGTTTTGAGTCTCCTCGGTGTCTACCATCCTCTCCCTGGGGGGTTGTCAAGATAAAACATGCTACCAGGCTCAGGGAACATTGCAGAAGAGGGGGCAAAAGAGGGTGAAGAGGAGTAGCCTGAGGAATTATGGCCCCTCCACCTCTAGAAACAGACTGGTACATTCATGACCCAACAGTGAATGCCAATAACCCCGCTGAGGAAGGCCCTCAGGGGGATGGGGATGGAGGAGAGGGAATATAAGAGCATAATCCAATGGGAATATGACCAATGTTCACTATGTTCATATGACAAAGTTCATAATTAACAAAAATAAATAAATGTAAACATAAGTACAAAGGTAAAAAGTAGCAGGGATTTCAAGTCCCATAGTTAGACGTCCATAGAAAAACCAAATAGCATTCCTTTTTTTCCCTTAATTTTGCAGTCCTGGGGATTGTACTTAGAGCTTCATACATGCTAGGTAAATGCTCTGGCACTGAATTGCATCCCAGCCCTCGTGTTACTTTTGATTTTGAACCCTGGCCTTCATAAGTGGTCTACACGTTCATTTGCAGTGGCAGGAGACCCTGGCATGCCCATGCTCACTCTCTCTGCTGAGTCGCTCTCAAATAAATAAGTAAAAATATTTTTAGGGGCTGGAAAGATGGCTCAGTAGTTAAGGTGCTTGCCTGTAAAGCCTAATGACCCAGGTTTATTTCCCCAGTACCCATGTAAAGCCAGATGCACAAAATGCTGTGTGCACCTGGAGTTCATTTGCAGTGGCTAAAGACCCTGGCACAAATACTCTCTCTGCTTGTAATATATATATATATATATATATATATATATATATATATATATATATATATTAATATAGGGAGAAATCCATGAGACACATATTTTAGGATCACAGTAGGACAAGATTCCTGTTAGGGTGGATGACTGAGACAGAGAGCAAATAGGGAATCCAGTTCTGAAATCCTACTGGGCCATTTGATCATTTGATCACCTCGGTTTGTCAGCACCAACAAGTGAATGATAATAACTGAACATTACTATGTTTAATTTGGTAACAGTTTGCGTACTATTTTCTCCTGCTTCTCATTCCTGCCCACACTGGACAGGAGCTGAGAGAAGGTACCACACTAATCTTCCTTATCTTTTTAAATTGAGAACTTTATTTATATGAGCACATTAAAAATTGGTCATACTCCCCCCTCAAAAAAAAAAAAGTTGTCCACGCTAGCCTTGAACTCACTGTGTGGCCCAGGCAGACATGGAACTTGTCACCCTCCTCTCAGACTCCTGGGATGACAGGCCCATGTTCCCCATTTCCATATTTATTTTTAAAAATACAGTAAGAGAGAGAGAGAGAGAAAGAGAGAGAGAGAGAGAGAGAGAGAGAGAGAGAGAGAGAGAGAGAGAGAGAGAGAGAGAGAGAGAGACCAGGACCTCTTGCCACTTCAAACTAACTCCAGATGCATGCGCCACATTGTGCATCTGGCTTTATGTGGATACTGGGGAATCGGTGCCCTGGTGCATACATTCTGTCTCTCTTCTCTTTATTTGCTTCCAAATAAATAATAAAAATATTCTTTAAAAACATTTTTTAAATATTTTTTTATTTTTTAAATATTTTATTTATTCATTTTCAATCAGAGAGAGAGAGAGATACCAGGGCCACCACCTTGTGGGTCTGGATTATATGGGACCTGGGGAATTGAACCCAGGGCCTTAGGCACTGGAGGCAAGTGCCTTAACCTCTGAGCCATCTCTCCAGCCCTAAAAATATTTTTAAAAGATAGTCTTTGTGGTGGTTTGAATGTAAATGAATGTCCCCCATAGCCGAGGTATCTTGATTAAGCTTGCAACCCAAGTCTCCACCAGGCACAGCCTGCTGGAGAAGGTGTTTCTGGGGATGGATCTTTTAGTCCCATGCAAAGGTGTGTAAAGAACCAGTATGAGCTATTAGGTGGTGTCTCTCTCCTATGGCTCTATGGAAGTGCCAGTGTTTTCCCTGGATTCTGAAGTAAAGCCTTGTCTCCCATAAGCTGCTTCTGGTCAGCAGTGAAAGGTAATTAAAATAGTCTCTCTCTTTCTCTTTCTCTCTTTCTCTCTCTCTCTCTCTCTCTCTCTCTCTCTCTCTGTCTCCTTTTGAAATTGTAGTGACTTCTTATGTTCTTGTTAATGTTCAAGATCCTTAGACTGAAAACAACTGCTATTCTAAGTGAATTTGTGTTTACCTCCCATCTGCGTCTTTTAATCAACCACAACACACACCTAAATATTTGTGTTTGCATGCATGTTCATACACACACAGAGACAGACTGCATTCTAATGTCTAATTCTACCACACTGTGTTCTATATTGGAAATAACCCACCTTCTCATCTCATCACTTCCTCTGTCAAGTACACTGTTTACATGCAATCTCTTTCCTCATCACTCCTGCCATATCAAGACCCAGCCAACCTGGTACCTTCTCCAGGAAGCCTTCCCAGGCCCCAAACTCATGTCTGTCACTGTTATTACACAAAACAGAGGTTTTTATTTAAGTTTCCTCCCAATAAATGATAAATTCTTTGAGAACAAGAATCTCAACCTAGTTTGGTGAAAACTGGCCAACTAAGCAAAAAAATATTTAATATATACTTAATCATATTTAATATATTTAATTATAGTCAATATATATTTATTTTTATCTAATACATTTAATTATATGTAATATAATTATTATTTATTTAATTATATTCAATATGTATTCAATTATCTTTATTATATATTTAAAATCTTCACATAACCATTTTTTTTTGTTTTTCGAGGTAGGGTCTTACTCTAGTCCAGGCTGACCTGGAATTCACTATGTAGTCTCAGGGTGGCCTTGAACTCACAGCAATCCTCCTACCTCTGCCTCCCGAGTGCTGGGATTAAAGGCGTGCGCCACCATGCCCAGCTTCACATAATCATTTTTATACTTTATTTTACTTCTTTCTACCTGAACAGGTAAAAACAACAAATAACCAAAATAGACTAAGTTTTTTTGGCAATTTCTTTATGTCATACTACTTAAGTTTTAATCGATTCATATAATTATTGATCTCCTTTAAGTTTGTACTTTGAAAGATTTGAAAGAACTGGAAAAAAAATCTAATAAAATCATTGCAATTTAATGTAATAATCCTGAGGTTTGGGAACATTCAGGAAAGGGTGCAGCCAACTTGAGAACGTTTGATGAAAGAAATGGACACAGGAGAATAATGGAGGGAAACAGATGTGGAATTGGTAGAAAGAAAACTTACAGAAGAAAACATAACATGACTTGATAACTTTACATAAAAACCTGCCCATGGCCTAACAAATTGGTAAGAAGTCCACCTTACCATGAATCAGCCTTAGGCAAATTCTTACCCTCTGTCCGGGTGAGCCATCACGTCCTGGTGAACCCACAGCTCCTGGGACACCCTAGGGAAATCAAGGACAGCAAGGAGTCACCCTCTCACCCAGCTAACCTGAGTTAAACCAAAGCCTCCAAACAAACCATTAGCATAAGGCAGACCCTTTGGGTCACTGTGAGACCAGGAAGCTGTTCTTGGGAGAGGACTGACTGCCATTCCCAGAAGTAGCTTAAGTTAAATGAACACAGATGGACATCTTTACTATGGAACCCACTGCCAAGGTCATAGCTGTCTTCTGAAGCTGCAACCTTTTATCCTTGACAAAGCTCTAGAGCTGAGAGCAATAGAATAAAAATCTAAAAATTAGAGATAATACCTGTGGACCAGGAGGGCCAGTGTCTCCTTTCTCTCCCTTTTCACCAGGCATTCCCTGAATATCCAAAAGTACAGAGTTTAGTGCACACAAACAAATACTTCATCTCTCCTTTTCCCTCACACTGCCTGTTTGAATATTTTCAATATTAAATTGCTTTCACACTGACACCCACACAACATATTTCACTTCTCATATATGCTATAACTTTGATGTAAACACACTGATGGAAGTGGACATTTATACACTGGAAGGGTTCCAACACAGAAGATCTAGTCCATATGGCTGAGCTCATAACGTAAGTACACAAGGGGAGAACTGAATATTCTTGTATTCTTTATAGTTTTAAATTTAAAATATCCTATGTGTCTCCGTATGTTTTGTTTTGATTTTGCCTGGAAAAATATAAGAATAAGATATAAGGATAAGAAAGCAAAGAACCTGGCAGGTAGCAAGGCCACAGCAAACACTTATTAATATCAGGAATTATGTAAATTAGATATTGATATTTTCTGAAATATAAAATAACACTGTCGGGGAAAACGTTCACCTAGGAAGACCAAAGGAAAGACTGCTTCAAAGTGTGGAAAAGGATCTACTTGCTTTAAATGTTACAGAATGGCTTAATTCTTAAAATATAGATTCCTATAGGAATATATGAATATTATGATATCAATGAATATCAGTCAGTGGAAATAAATTTCAATGATAAAAATAGCTTTTCTAAGAAAGGAAGCTGTATAACATACAGAATCTAAAATCGACTCAGCTTACTATGCAATGATGTCAATTGAGATGAGGAGTTAAATACTACCAATCAATAATAAATAAGTTGTGACCGTCTAGGTGTTATCACATTCATTAGTGGTTATTCTCCCTTCCTGTGTACTTGAATGCTGTGTACTTGATTGCTGTGTACTTGACTGCTGAACGACCCTCATCGCTGAGCAAGCACTGGCCGTGGACTCTGCTAATGAATGTCACTCAGTCATGACTCAAAGTGACTAAGATGCATTCATAAAGCACAGAAGAGAAAAGTTCATTCCTTGCAACCTCATGGAAACATTTTAAGAATGAACCCATCTGAATATTTAAACACAACTCACGGGTATTCCTTGAATGGACAGACCACTGGGTCCTTGAGGTCCAGGGGGTCCCTGAGGTCCTATAGGGCCTGTTTCTCCCCGAGGACCCTCTGGTCCCTGGAAAGCAAGAGAGAAAAGTCATCCAAATGGTAAGTGAGAACTTTCGGACACCTAAAGATATATCTTCTTACAACATTTACTTACTTCCTACTGTAAGTTCTCCTAAGGTATAAAACATGCAGAAGATGAAAACTCAACACTGAGCCTCAAGTGATTTACCTCCCAGCAAAAGTTATCAGCAAACTATAAGAGTAAACATACAGGGATTTCAGCAACCCTACTTATTTTCTTATTTACGTGTGTGTGTGTGTGTGTGTGTGTGTGTGTGTGTGTGTGTGTGTGTGTGTGTGTGTGTGTGTGTGAATGCACTGCAAGACCACCCTCCTGGTCTAGAAAGTTCACCACATGATGAACTGGATGAATTGTCTGGCTAATGTCATGACTTCAGTGTCCACCGCAGGGAGCCCCTTCTTTCCCTTCCTTTTCCCCAGGGCCGGGCACCGCTTTCACTCAGCCTTGCTCACAGCTATAGTTAGGAACCTCACTGCAGTTTAAATGGCACCACCTGTAACCTTAGACCTCAGCCTCTTCTTCCCTGTCTCATTCTGTGTTGTGGCTTGTTTTTCGAGGTAGAGTCTTGCTCTAGTCCAGGCTGACCTGGAATTCACTATGTAGTCTCAGGCTGGCCTTGAACACACAGAGATCCTCCTACCTCTGCCTCCCAGGTTCTGAGATTAAAGGCGTGCACCACCACACCCAGCTGAAAGCTAATCTTTTCATGACGTTAAGATCTCCAGTGATGGGTATCAACTTATTCTAATTGGCATGTTAAATCTGTGCATCTGACTGCGGCACAACATACTGTCTCCCTCTCCACATATGTGTACACTATGCAAGCTTCACAGAAGGATGAGCAAGTCTAGATCTCAAACATGGGCAAATCCTTTCTTCTAGGATGTTTGAAACACACAGTACATTACTGTTATATATAGTCACCTCTATAGTAGAACATTAGAGCATGTTTTGCTACAATTTTGTTCAGGTTGACCAATCTCGCTGCCTTTTTCACTTCCCTGACCCTGGGTGACCACATTTTACTCTCAGTTTTTGTGAAAGTAACTGTATTTAGATTCTGTATATGGGAAAAATCAGTTAGGGTCACATTTTCTTTACCTATTCATTGTTTGATGGATACAATGGATGCTTCCATTGTTTGGCTATAGTGAATAGTTCTGCAATAAAGATGGGAATGCAGATGTCTCTTCAATGTACTGACTGTATTTCTTTGTGAATATAACTTGGATATATTCATATGAATATATATATTCATGTATAATATAAACATGTATATCTTGCCAGGCGTGGTGGCGCATGCCTTTAATCCCAACACTCAGGAGGCAGAGGTAGGAGGATTGCTGTGAGTTTGAGGCCACCCTGAGACTACATAGTGAATTCCAGGTCAGCCTGGACTAGAGCGAGACTCTACCTCGAAAAAACCAAATATATATATATATGCATATATGTATGTATATATGTATATATACATATACATATACATATATGTATATATATATATCTTAAAAGTGAAATTTCTGGACGTGTCACTTAGGACAAAGAATGTGGAAGAAAAATCATAGTGGAATATGGTACAGATAAACAGTGCATGTAGACTAAGAGTTGCTAAAATTAATAAACATGGGAAAAGCACATGGACATACCCAGAAGTCAGGGAGTCCAGCAAGGTCTCAGCCAGATAGACTGGGAGGCACTGAACACATGTTTATAGGTGAGATTACAAAGAAGAATGTGCTGTAAGTAAAAGTGGATAAAAAATTGATGAGAATTAAATGGAAGAAAGAAGAGAATTCCAGGAAAGAATCCGAACTGAAACAGCCTTAGTTAGGAGCAGAATAAAGGTAGAATAAAGGTGGAAAAGAAAGCTGTCCAATAGAGAGAGGCAGCCAAGAATGTCCGTTATTGCAGACGTCCCAAGTGAGGTTATATAAATTAATAGATAAATACTCAAGTGAGATTAAAAATTCAATCACAGTTTATGAAACTAGTAACAACAGGTGCCTTTAGTGGGGACAACTTCACAGGACTCCTAGGGAGCTAGAACCCACGTGGGTTGAGAATAATGTAGGAGGTGAGCCCACAGAAGCATGGAATCATGACTGTTCCTACATGAAGCGTGTGAGCCATGTGAGGAAGGGAGCTTTAGAAGTGGAATGTCATTTAATATTTATGCCAATTTAGTAATATATCACTTATATGCCATGGAAAAGTAGGGCAGAAAGTGGGTGGCCTATTGTATTCTGTAAAATATGGACAAATGACTAGAAGAGACCAGCAATCCAGTTGTTTTGTGCGTCCAACTTCTGTTATCTATTTGCTGCCACAAAATACATGAGGATATTTATTGGGGGTTTCCACAGTGAAGGTCAAGTTCATTTGTTCCCATAATAGAGGCGGGCATGTGATCCTCTGCTGACCAAAATCCACTACAAACTAGTATCTGAAATATGTCAAAACCATTATACAGAAACCACAAGTCTAGTAGCAATCAATCCTGTGTGAATGAATAATTAGAGGACATGAGTTCCATCAGGATTACAAGCATCTCTGAATTAATTCATCCTCATAATTACAACCATCATCCCATAAGAACGTTGGAGAAACCATGAGATCATGCTGGTTGGTTATCTTCAGCTTTCCTCCACTTACTTCTTTCTCAGCTCTGTATAGTGTCGTACCTGCATCAGCTGTTTCCAATTTAATAGGAAAAGTATTTCAACGTTCCCTTCTGTATGAAGAGATACTCTGTGAATTCAATAAGTTACCATCTTGAAGCCATAAATCAGTAAGATGGATGGTGTGGAGACCATGAGGGAAATGAGACCGTGACGCAAGTCAGATAGACAGGACCTTGAACGCAGTGCCAAGGACGGCCAACTGTCCTCTCAAGGCCACGGCTGCAAGTTTTAAAGAGTCTGGTAAGGTCCAGCATGAACACTGAGGATATTAATCTGAGAGCAGATGTGTAGAATAAATCAGAAAGCCAAGTCAGCGGAGAACAGGGACTGGTAAGAAAATTTGGCACAATCCAGAGGGAAGAGGAAGATGCCTGAACTCAATTAGTGGCTGGGCTTCTGCCATCCTTAAGATGCCTTTGTGCGAAGTAGGAGAACGTGCATCTTGGCATGGCCTGGTGGTCTGGGCTGGTGCCTTTTTGCACAGTGTATGACCTGAACCATCATACTTGGAAAACAAGTGATATAATTACCTATAGCAGCAAAACAGGAGGAGGACTCCACACCCTGAGAATTACCAAATTGTGATTCTACACAATGGCTCTCAAGATACATCTTTGTGATAGACCAAGAAAGAGAAGAATGTCCCAGAACAACCTTGCAGACTACACCACTCAGAATATTATACTCATTTCTGTCCCAGAATACTTTCTTTTCAGACTTAGTAAATACTTTTATTGATTGAAAAGCACGTCTTTCAAACTAAGGAAAGACAGACACCAGTTTCACAAAAAGCATAAGCAGGTTTAAATCACAGTAGTAAATTAAATCACTTTTAACTCCAAAACAACAGCTAGTTGAGAGTGAACACATTACCTTAGGACCATGTTCACCTTGCTGGCCTTTGGGTCCTCGGAGGCCTGGACCACCCTGGCAACACAGATGTTCAGAATTAGCTCAAAGACAAATCTCCAAACACTATCCCTCATTCATTCTTCTTAATACTGTGAGATTATGTCATTATTATTTTATATAAAGGCCACACATGGCGTCTCGGTATAGGTTCATCAAGACCTTTGACGGGAGATTCCCACCAGCACCAGCCCTTCCTGCAGATGATCTCATAGTTTCACAGAACTTTGGATGCCAAATCCTTTTAAATCTTGAAACATTCTTGTAGGATTTATTCCTTTACAGCTTATACAAGACTACTGTTACTCATGAATAAAAGAATAAAATGATTGGCCTAAAATTGAAGGGGCTTTAACTTTATTTACATAAAAAGACAATTAGATGAGTTCTTTTGAAGCTTCAGTCTTTTACATTTTTCCCAAGATTTTTTCCATCTTTTGTCATTTTTTATTTTTTGATGCGGATAAAATAGAGAGGATAGCTTTTGTTTTAGAAAAGCAGTAATTCTTTACTATTGTTAACATGTTATCACTATATATTCCCAAGATTTTTTGACATCTTAATGTACTAATAGCAGTTTCTTTATGTAGATATGTCTACATTCATAATAAATGTGCAAATATATTATTTTCATATTTGTTCGAGTGTTTCTAAATATGTGTCTTAACATATACTCTGAATATTTTAGTTAACTCAAATTTAAGTAGATCTCTTTGTAAAAGCAAATGTAAAATTACCAAAAATAAGAGTTATCACTTGATAAAATAATTGTTCACCTTAAAAACTTAGTGCAAATAGCATTACTCAGTTTAGCTAGATTTTGTTCCTATTTTGCATCAGAAGTTTGATCTTCGATAAGTTGCAGGGACATTAGATAACTTCTGTTTCATTTAAGCGAAAGGACTGAATGAGCTTGAAAACTAACATGCGTTTCTGCCTGTGTGATTCCAGTTCCTTTCATGGGATGTCAAGGGTTATTAAAATGTCTCATTATGCCATCACTAGGATACAAAGTTACTTGGGAACATTGGGCCATTGGGCTTCCATTGGTTCTTGAGCCTGGCCTCTAAATCATTGGTTGAACAACCAATGCCTGTCATACTGTCCTAAGAGAACACACCATGGTGTTTGTCAAGCTGTCTGTGTCGTGCAGCCTAGTGCTCATATCCTCAGCTGCTTCTACATCGTAAGTGGTTGGTTTGAACTGGAAGTTGTATCCAAACGTGACTGCCCCACAGATGTTTATACCAGAAGGCATCATGTCCCCAAACCAGGGGCCATTTTATATCCCTAAATTATTTCCTGCCTCATCCTTAAATTTTACCACAAAGCACATGATACAAATTCATTCTTTTAATAAGAAAGGACTATAGTTGGGGCCGGAGAGATGGCTTGGTGGTTAAGGCTCTTGCCTGAAAAGCCTAAGGACCTGGGTTCAATTCCCCATTACCGACATAAAGCCAAAGTGGCACATGTGTCAGGGGTTTTTTTTTTTTTTGCAGTGGCTGGAGGCCCGGGGGAGGGGGGACATTCTCTTTCTCTATCTTTAATAAATATAAAAGATACCTTATAAAAAAAAAGAAAGAAAGGACTAAGTTTTCCCCCTCTGTCTTCCTGTCCATCTTTTTCTAGGTTTGTTAGCTCATTTATACTACTGTGTAACTTGGTGGTAAGAAAATAATGAAAACTGGTCAATGATTAGACAGGATTCATTACATATCGGGTGGAATATTACATCTAAACAGTTGATTATTCTTGGCCTTGAAATGTGAATAGTTCAAGAACTTTGTTCTTATATCATATTTCTTTTCTCTTCAAGTCCAAGCTTGGCTTTCTCACTTCTTGTGATACTTTCTGAGGTCAAAAATGAATTTTTCACAACTTCTTCTAAAATTATTACAGATGAAGAAAACTTGAAGACACTAAATATAGATGATAATGCTGATAAAAATAAACATGTGTATAATTAAGAACTGAATCCAGGAAACAGCAAACCATGGCAGACATAGGAATGAAGGTAGGCCTGTGCATTGGAGCCACACAGGGCAGCAAAACAGGAACTTGGTCCTGTGCAGTTGTGGAAGCTTGTTAAAAACAGGTATTTAAAAGGCTGTGCTCTGAATGAGCTGGGGGAGCTAGATGATTTTCCTACAGTAGTTGTAGGAACAGTACAAAATATCTTCCCTGAGAAATGTCACCTAGAAGCTGATTTCGTGAAATCTGAGGACTGGAATTTACATTGCCCATGAAGACTGACCTAAACTCCAGGCACAAAATTCAAAGTTGTGTTCAGAGCTTAGTAGAGAAGACACAGATATTCTCTGGGGAAATACAGTACTGAAATACACAAGTTTCATAACACAAACTGAACACAACACTGAAATACACAAGTTTCAACACACACACTATACAATATGCATTGAAACAAGTTTTTAATTTTCATTTTCATTTTTATATATTTATTTATGTGAGGCACGAACTCATGTAGCCCAGACTGGTCTGTAACTCACTCTGTACTCCAGCCTGGTCTCAAACTTGTGAGATCTTCCTGCCTCCACCTCTCAAATGCTGTGATTATAGAGATTAATTACCATATACAGGAGGAACCTCAGGGATAGACTTCAAATACATTCAACAATTTTTCTCGCTTTTTGTTCAGTTCAGGAATTAAAAATGGAGGGAAGGTTGGAGAGATGCCTCAGCAGTTAAAGAGTTTGCTTGCAAAGCCCAATGGCCTGAGTTCCATTCTCCAGTACCCACATAAAGCCGGATGCACAAAGCAGCCCATGCATCTGGAGATCGTTTGCAGTGATAAAAGGCCCTGGTATTGTACCCATTTCTCTCTCTCTCTCTCTTTTCTTTCCCTCTCTCTCTACCTCCTCTCTCTTTGCAAATATACAATTTTTAAAAAAAGAAAAGGAAGGGAAATTACACTGGTATATGAACCTTCATGCCGCAGACAGCTGCTCACAGAAGTCTCCTGCTGTGAGGGTACCAACTGTGCCAGGCCACTCCCAGCAAGTCTGCGGCAAGGACAGGTCCTGCTGAAGAATACTCCTCTACTGGGCTCTGGGTTTTCTCATCTTTGCATTTCTCCCTGCTTTCTGTCTTTCTCTTTTGATGCCATTTGTCATTTCCTGACCACAGAGTACATCTACCATCCTTTTCTTAAAGAAATACCTCAGATGAGCAAGTGAGAAGTGTTCATTTAAAAACAATACAAAATAATGTATCATTAACTCAAAGACCTAGATAGTATTTATCAACATTTTATATTTTAAAAAAAATGTTTTCAAGGGCTGGAGTGATATCTCGCTGACAGAAGATGTTTGCTTACAAAGGCTGACAACTCAGGTTTGATTCCCCAGTACCCACATCAAGCCAGATGCACAAATTGGTGTATGTATCTGGAGTTTGTTGCAATGCCAGGAGGCCCTGGCATGTCCAGACTCACTCCCTCTCTCTGCCAGTCTCTCTCTTTCTCTCATAACAAATAGATAGATAATAAACTTGGTTTTTTTTAATGTTTCCTCTCACACTTCTTCATCTCTCTTCCTCCCTTACTCGCTGCATTCTTCCCTATAAAATGTTCTATAAGAAGTGGATGATGGTAGGCATTCAATCAACACAGAATAAGCCAGGGGGACAGAAACCAACAATTTTCGACACAAAGACCCCTATGCTCACAACATTAAAGCAGCCTTAATACTCACCCACCACGACTCAGGGAACTGAGCGGAAGAGGGGGTGGAAAGATTGTGAGAGCCGTGGTGGGGGAGAATATCCAGAGGCATGGCACCCCTCAGTAACAACACACTTGGGCCAGGAGAACCAGGCTGAGTACTAGGCTATCCATTGTCCCCTGCCACAAGGACTGATCCAGATGACCCATGGAAGAGGATATCCAGCTGATTGGGGATGGGGAGGGAGGGCATTGGGGAATTGGAGATAACAACTCATTGTTGGCCCACTAAATAATGTAACTTATTATGGACAATAAATATATATTTTTTTAAAAAGGAAAAAAAAAAGAAGTGGATGATGGTGGGGACTTCATTCTCACATGAATATTAGTTCCTGGTGAATGAAAACTCCTCCCCTATATATAATCTTTAACCCAGAATGTGCAGAGTGAGGTCACAGCAATCTCATAGGCACAAGCAGAGGCCAGGGGACCAAAGCTCACACTGAACCACAATGCCTTCCAGGGAGGCTCCTGCACATAGGGAAACAGCCTGGTCTCTTTGGATGCCTTGGACTGGAAGGTCAACTCCTCTAAGCCTTGTCCTTCAGTTCAGTTACTTCCCATCTCTGTGTCTAGCTATATTTGCAGGATTAAGTGGGTAACAGCCATTCACTTCAGCAGTGAGCACACCATTAAGACCCTAAAGTGATGGATTTTATTGAATAATATACTGTGTTATTAAAGTGATGGAACGTTATTCCAGAACCTTCAAGGCTGAGCTAGTAAGACTTACTGGTGGGCCGGCAGGTCCCAGAGCCACTTCGTTGGTCTTAGAACAGGAGCAGGACCTTGGGAGGTCAGGGCAGGACTCCTCATCCCGCTGAGAAGAAGAAACAGCACAGTTGTGAGCAAGGGGATTCACACACATGGTTTCATTAGCTCTAAGAAAATACTTTGATTCAAGAGATTTTGAAACAATTAAGTGAGCATTAGGCTGGAAAGTAGGAGTGTTGTTCTGTTTTCTGTAAAGCTGGCATCAGGATACCTGTGGCCAAAAAGTCAGTGATGGATTTGTTACTGCTGCTGGCTGTGTCTCCACCTGACTTCAAATTGTGGAGTTTACATACACACCTTCAGAGATAGGAGCCAAGAGAAAAATACTTAGAAGGGTTTAGGTTCTTCTCAGAAGAACCGGTGATCAGATTTTTTTATATCTTTATTAGGAATAAGTATATACATTGTATGAACAAATCTTGTGAAGGTGCGCCCGTTTCCCTCCTCTCTGTCCCCTACCCACTGGGGTCCTTCCTTGGAGAGCATACTGAATCTGACCATAGGTTAGGAGTTATAAACTGCACCAGAGGTAGCCAGTTTGTTTTTTTTTTTTCTTCGCCCTTTGTGTATAATTGCTGAGGGGGGCAATGTCTCTGGATATTCTCCTCCACCATGGCTTTTACATTCTTTCTGCCCCCTCTTCCGCTCAGTTCCCTGAGTCCTGGTGGATGACTTTTAAGTCTGTTTTATTGTTGAGATCTTAAGTATCTCTGGATCTTTGCCCTGAGTTTTGATGGGTATCATTGGTGTCTGTCTCCAGTGACCTTTCATGAGTTATCAGACTTTCTGTGGTGATTGATCTCCTGTTTGCCTAATGCAAATTCTTTTCTTCTATTGTTTAATCTTCTTGCACTTAAGCATACCATCAGGGGGTCCGATTTAATTCAATACTAGAGTTTATTAGAAACTCATTTTCATGAAGAAAGGATGAGTTACTTCCTTCTCTAACACAAGCTGCAATCTGGTTATAACGTCAAATCCTCTGGGCTTCATGAAGACTTCTCCACACTCATTCTCCAGGTTCAATTATGGAAGCATGTCTACTTGCCAGTCAAAGGATCATCAATTCCAGCTCATGTTCCAGGAACATCCTGAGATATGAACCTATCTCTCTCTCTCTCTCTCTCTCTCTCTCTCTCTCTCTCTCTCTCTCTCTCTCTCTCTTCACATATATTCCTCATATGTGAAAATAGAAGTTTTCTAATAGGGTCTCATAGGTTATAACTACAGTTCCAAAGTTGAATGCTAGAACGCTAAAAGCACAGGGACCCCATGAAAGTGTTAACATTTCAAGGAAAATGTAGCAAATTAAGCAGCCCTGACTTCCTGTGACTGTCAGGCTCGGCATGGTGCTCAGCTCCTACACTCCAGGCAGTTTCAACAGCATATTTTAAAGCACTTTTTTTCTTAATGTTTTGTATTTGCAAACCTGGTTTTCCAGCAGGGGCTTTGATTTTAAAAGGGGGGGGGGAACTATAGGAAAAGCAACATGGAAAAAAGAAGCAAAAAAAGAGGCAAAATCCAAACCTAAGGTTTGAAAAATGCTGCCATGCTCAGTGGGCACACACATTCCACTAGTATATAGTGATAGTTATTTAAGAATAAAAAATAACAGCTTTTTCTTTCAGTTCACATGTTGTTTTTTATATGGCTATGGAGTTGTGAGGAAATGAATAAATATCAAGATGCTCTGACCTACTAAAATGGAGCCGTTAGGCATTTCCTTTGGCCTAGGAATGTTCTGGAAACTATTAAGACACTAAGGGCCCGTGAACCAGGAAGTGTGAACTACATGTCAGTATCACAGTTGTCTGGTTCACAGGATCCCATGTGGTGACCACACTGCGTTCTTTAGTTCCATCTTTTTCCATAGAATCTTCCTGATTTTAATTATCATTCACAAAATGAATTGTTGATGGCACCAGTGTTAAGAAACAGCATCTCATTTCCTAGAGAATTAAATATAGTTTTTTTGAAAAATTTAATCAAAGTGAAAGAATTCTTACCAGGCCTGGAAGCTCACAGCACTTGTCTCTGCTGGCCCATGATGTAGAACAAACAATGTCAAACATCTGCAGCTGGAACTGGGGTCAAAAGGAAGGTTGTCAGTCAAGAAAGCAGACACACAGACATTGACGCCAGGTTATACAGTGCAGTGCATTATATAGCATTAATGCAATTATGACGCGTCGGTCAGTAAATGTAAACTAATATGGTCTCTCAAATGCACAGTGGCGTAAAATATTACCTATAATTTCCCCATCCTTCCCTTACACCCCTGTGCTCTTCAGCTCTACCTAGCATAAGCTTAGTTCCTTCGCCAAAGCCTTCCCTGTCAGCCAGAATAGCTACTCCCAGATGTCCTGTAACTACAGAGTAGAAAGGGAGTTTCCTAGCTCACCTCCCACCACACAGTATTTATCAACCAGTAAATATGTATGAAGTCTTACTCCATGTGTACATATTGATTATGACTCAAGATACACGTTGAAACCCACAGCAACATCTCTGTAACCTCAGGAAGGGCTAACACTACTTAATGCCCCAATTATTTCTAGTGTATTTCTTCCTTGTTGATCTCAACCAGTGACAGTTTTATCAAGTACAGAACTGGAAGAATAGTCTTTTCATTTTAAATTTGCAACTTTCCCTTAGCAAATAATTCACAGAAAGAGCTAGAAATGTGGTGCTTTGTTTTTGCCCACTGACCCCTCTCTGAGAGCCCACAGTGCTAACAAAACAGGTTCCTGGAGGTCCATGCTGTGTCACAGAAGAGCTCTCTGAGGGTAAAGAAAATGAAATCAACTCTTGCACACTGCTGCAGTCAGCTCCAACCAGACAGAGTTTATGGAAGGAAGGGGTTTATTTCAGGCTTACAGATCCAGGGGAAGTTCCATCCATGGTGGAAGAAACTGGCTCTCATTCATAGATCCAAACAGATAGAAATAACCACAACAAGCAAACACCAACACCAGCAATTACAAACCAAACCACCAGAACCCAACTGCTCTCTCCAAATCTTTGGGCTGGAATGAAGATCCACCCCCCACACACACCTTAGAGCTGGACTCCAGGATGTGCTTGCTCACAGAGACATGCCTGCTAGGGCCTCACCTTGCCAGCTCAGTTTTAATGAAACACCTGAATCTAGTGGTCATAATTTAAACTGTCACATTCAAATTCCCACACACATGTTCATTCTCACCAACCAGTAAAGTAACCCTTGGCTTTTGAAAACGGCTCATCAGTCTCAGCATCTTATTTTCATGTCTATGTACTTTTTGCTGAAATATCTGTAGCGCTCACTGCATCCCTCCCCACCCCAGATGTTTAAACCTCCAGTCCACAAGTGTGTGATCTGTGAACCAAATCAGGGAAGCTGCACAACAAAATTATGACCAATCAAAAATGAAGTTTTTAAACTTCAAACATTTTAAAACTATAAAATTTGCAAAATTTTATCAATAAATATGGCAACACATTTTGTGTGTGCATATGTGTGTTAACATGTGCAGGTGTGCACGTGTCTGTGCACACGTGTGTGCATGTGTGTGGAGCCCGGAGGACAAGCTCAGGTGTCATTTCTCAGGTGCTTTCCACCTTTGCTGATCCAGGGTCACTCATTGACCTTCACCTAGTAAGCTGCACTGGATGGTTAGCTAGCTCCAGGGCTCTACCTACCTCCTCCTCTCCCCAGAGCTGGGATGGTAATTGCTTCTCACCACATGGACCCTTTTTGCATAGATTCTGGGTATTGAACTCAGATCCTCAGGTCCTTGCAAGGCAAACACTTTCTAAACTAAGCCATCTCCTCTGTCCCAACTCCAAGTATATCAAAGAGTGTGCAGATCAAGAAACTCCAGAGCTTGACAGCCCAGGATTGCCCCGTCTCCTCCTTTAACAGGCTGCTGTGTTGAATGAATCAGTTCCCATCTTAGACTCTGTTTCCTCATCTTTAAAAGTGATATATGGACACCGGTGTAACATTCATATTCTATGATGGACGACACAGTGGGAAATTCTATACCTGACCTTAAGGCATGAAATGTATTAAAAATATAGACATATTGAGAATATTGTAGAAAATTACTTTTGAATATACACATAAAGTGTATATGAAACACAATTAAATCTACTGTCTAGACCTGGATCCCATTATCAGGATTTACATACATACATTCCAATATTCCAAAAATAAACCTTTTGGTTCAAAGTATTTCATTCAGGCTCTATTAGTAATTCATATATGTGTTATGAAACTTAAATGAGTTAGTATGGAGAAAATATTTCATATAGTGCTGGAATAAATATTAAGTATTATTTTAATGTTCTGTGAACAGTTCTCTTAGGACTTACTTACAGATGCCAGAAAAGTAGAGTCAAAATAAAAGTGACAATACTGAAGGAAGATATATAGTAGTTTATTTCTACATTATATCTGTTTTAACATTTTGTTTTGGGAATAAATCTTAGCAAATACCAATTGTAACCAATGTTTTTTGAGAACCTAAGCACTGTGTCTACATCATTTTTCTCAGTTTACCACTATAAGGCAAGACAGTAGTAGGGTTTACTCTTGTAGAATATAGGATTTCAGATGAAAAGGCTGAAATAATCAAGTCACATGTTGAAAGCTTATCTCTAGTTGGGATTGGAAGAGCACAATCAAGGTGTGCTCCAAAACATTTGTGGTTTATTTTCCAATCACTGGATCTTTACTTAAAATCCAGGGCTGAGGAGACGGTTCAAAGGTCAGAGTGATTGCCACAAGCATGAAGGCCTGACAGGATTTGAGGCCACCTAAGTTTGATCTGCAGGACCCACAAGAGCAAGGTGCACCCATGTATGCTTGAACCCCAGTCCTGTGGGGAGCAGAGACCAGAGAATCTCGGGGGCTCTGGAAAAACTGCAGTTCTGTGCTCAGAGAGAACTATATGAGTGAGTGTGGTAGTTTGAATGCATGGCCTCACAACCTCAGGCATTTTGTTTTAATTTCTTTTTCTTTTTTTTTATTTATTCATTTTTAAGCAGAGATACAGAGAGAGAGAGAGAGAGAGAGAGAAAGAAAGAGAGAGCACCAGGGCCACCACCTTGTGGGTCTGGCTTATGTGGGTCCTGGGGAATGGAACCAGGGGCCTTAGGCACTGGAGGCAAGTGCCTTAACCGCTGAGCCATCTCACCAGCCCAGCCTCAGGCATTTTGTGTTGTTGATTTTTCAAGGTAGGATCTCCCTCTAGCCCAGGCTGACTGGAATTCATTATGCAGTCTCAGGGTGGCCTTGAACTCATGGCATCTTCCTACTCTGCCTCCGGAGTGCTGGGATTAAAGGCGTGAGCCACCATGTCTGGCTTCAGGCTTTTTTTTTTTTTTTTTTGCTACTTCAGGCATTTTTGAGTAAGCTTCCTACTTGAGCCCCTAGTAGGCAGATCCCTGCTACAGGGACGTGCACTAGGGGTGGATCTTGGAATCCACCCTAAATTGTGTTTGGATCGGAGAGCAGTGTGAGCAGCATGAGATCTGGGGTTCTGTGATGTGACTATCGGCAGTGTGTCTCTCCAAAGATCTATGAAAACGAGGCAGCTTCTTCCACCATTGAGGGTGTTCTCCTGGATTTGTAAGCCTGAAATGAAACTGTTCCTCCCAGAAGCTGCTGGTGGTCAGATGCTTGTCCCAGCCATGCTAAGCTGACTGCCACAGTGAGAAATCACGGAGGACATTCGGCTTTCTTCTCTGGTCTCTGTGCACAATCTTCACATACGCATGCATGTATGTGCACACAGTCACACACATACACAAATGTCCTACGTACACACATATACACAAATATATACACCTACTACACACAACATAAACACAGATAAACCAGCCTAATTTTAAGATGCCATTGCATCTGGGGGCACTTATTCACTGGGCTCCATTTTGGTAGCATTAGATGGAGTCTGTTAAGTCTGCAAATCAGTCATCCATTAAGAACTTTTCCATTTCTGAATAGAGCCCTTAGTGTAACAATATTTTGGTGAATGGAAAGACTGACCTAAAGAAAAGGTCCTTCATAGCCCCTGTGTGGACCAGAATTTCTTGAAGCTTTTCAAATAAACATTCAACACCAAGTCACCTAAGACAACATAACATAATGTCTACATGGAAACCTGTAGCAAGATGCCTTCCTGCCTGGAGCTATTGGATTCTTATGAGCTCAATTCATCTATTCAGGAGGTCAAATGTCTATGAAGTGCTAATGAGTCCAATGCTATCATTTGAGGAATGCCAGTGTGGGCTCTCTTTTCTTTTGCAAATTAGTTGAAATTGGCATCTTTTTTTAATACAACCAATTTTTGCATTATTAATAGCTTTGATTCTTCAGCTTGTACTTGGGGATTTCAAAGCACATTTCTGGAGATTGATTAAAATAAACAAAGCAAAAACCCTCTGGCTTTTATTCTAAAAGCAATTTCATACATATTTGTACAAATTACACAGAAGATAGCACAGAGATGTTAATGTCAAAACATCTCATATTTGAGTACCCTAGAATACAAAACGATGTGGTTCAGAATAAATCATTTTTTTCAGGCAGCTAACACAAGAAGAAACCCCTTTTTACTTAGCTAAGTGAACATTATAAAAGATATAGATTCACCCCACCCCCAGAACCAAGGACACATAACCTTGTACTTTTGCTCTTTGGAATCTCTTTCAAGGGAATATCTAACCAATTACAATTGCTCATTTTTCATCACTGGACATTTTGTCTGGGTGTAGCTCAAAAGGCGAGTCATTTGGGGTCAAATGTTCGCGAGAAAATGAGATTAAAATATTCTCCATAGATGAGTCATTTTGCTGTGTGAATGGGAATTACAAATCTCTCTGGCTTCACTTCCCACTCAGTACCAGAGTTTAGCCTCTGATTATTGTTCTAGTATAATATAGCTAAGTTTATATTTATACAAAAAGAAAGTTTTCAATGCACAAGAATATTGTAGAGTTCCATAGCCCTAAGCCTATTTCTCATTCAGTGCCCAACTTTTATTGACTTCATCACAAAGCAAAAAGTGCTGAGGATGTGCCACAGTGAACTATTTAATTGTGAGTTTTGCCTTATTTTTAATTTTCTGTAGTTTAAGAAAACCATGAAGGTTCTAATTAGACTAGCAAGTGAAAGTTAACAGTTTGTATACTTGCTGGTAGGAATTAATATGTTGAAGTATAGACACATTTTATGGACAAAAATGATGACCACATTTACTGCCAAGATTATGACTCGAGGATTGCAGAGATTGCTCAGTGGTTAAGGCGCTTGCCTGTCAAGTCCTATGACCCAGATTTGATTTCTCAGTACCCATGTAAAGCCAGATGCACAAACTGGTGCATGCATCTGGAGTTGGTTTGTGGCAGCTGGAGGCCCTTGTGTGTCCATTCTCCCTCCCCCTTCTCTCTTTATTTTATAAGATTATGACTGGCACAATGATGAGTTTCTACAGAATAGACAGGGTACCCATCACTGGTTCTGTGCCTGAAGTCTGAGCAACGGAAGAGAGCACTAGAATGAAATCCAAAGACAGATGGCATGGAAGTCAGCCAGCCTCTTAAAAGCCTTCATCACGTTGTGAAATGGTATCCTTCACATTGATTCTTCAAGTCTGGTTTGGATTTATGGAGAGGGGATCATTTAATTATCTTTTTCTAGGGTTACAAATGACTTAGTTCATATTTCAGAGTAATACCCACTTCCTAGCCTATACCAGACATATAATAAATATTAGCTATTATTATCATTCTAAGGATTGAAAGAAAGGATTCATGTGAAAACACACTTTAAAAAATTTAACACTCAAGCTTTAGTTGACTAAGCTACTGTTGACTTCTACATAAGAAAAGCTTCCTCAGTGAATAAAATAACAGGTGGCTCCCTGACATAACATATTTCTCTTTTATTTCAACAGCAGAAGGCTGAGGAGAAGCCAACTGGATAGCTGCCTAAGCGTTAGATCTGAAAGGGTTGAGGAAAGACTTCAAGAAACATGATCTTGTACCAGAAGCTAAGGTTTTTCTAGAATCATCTCATTAGGTATCACAAACTTCTTAGGAGAGAAAAGCCTGGAAAGGAGAGGCAGTTAAGTTTCTTTCCACATGTGTCTTGACAGTTCAGTTAAACCTGGGTATGACTTTAGTCTCACCAGGGACCACCACCACCTACAGAAAATCTTGCATTTCTGAGCACAAGTTATTTTGATTAAGAATGTAATTTCTATATAGCAGTAACTATATCCCTCAATCATTCATCTATCCTCGATTCAATGATAGTTTTAAAGAACATATTTTCTTTTCAGATGGAGTCTTTAGGAACTCCCTCCACCTGCATTTATTAAATCATTGCTGGATTTGACAAGGAACATTGACCCGTGAGCTACTATTTGATAATTATTCCTCCTGGAAAAATCTAAGCTCTGCTTATTATGCGCTTTCTTGTGCTGACCAGCAGATGTATATCAAAACTGATAAATTTATAAATTGAAAATCAAAGGCCAACCAAGACTTCTCTTAGCTTGCATTGATCCAACTAAGCAATGTGCCCTGAGAAAGTAGGCCTGAGTTCCTCATCACATTCTTGAGATCGAGGCTAATGTCATCCATTTCAACATAATCAAATTCTTGAATAAGTGGGAAGTGTGAAAATCTATGTAGTAGTCCTTCATAGACTTCTATCTGGAGTATAACAAAAGCGAAGACATTTTTCCTACTGGTCTTACAAAGAACTCTTTAGATATGAACTTCTATAAATTCCCCTTTGTTTGAGACTGGTTGGAAATTACCACAAAGAGTATTCTGTTTAACTGCATTTCTTATATGACAAAAGTAAAAATGTAGCATCATTAATCTAAATGTACAGAGACTTTGAGTTTTAAAAATAAATTCTTTGATGTCTAGTTGACCATATCTATGGAGTACAATTATTACCTATGGTGTAATTAGAAATACAATTATTATAATTATTACTATTAAATGCTGATTATAAAATACAAAGAAGAGAGAGTATATGTTACTGGACTATAATCAATGCTGTATATGGGATACAATATAGACAAAAGCTTTGAAGGGAAGACATGGCACAATTCAAATAGTTTCAGGCTGGGAGTGTAGCTCAGTGGTACAGGGCTTGCTCCAGTTTCAATCCCAGAACCACAAACAAAACTCTATCTGAATCCAACAGTCCATTTCTACTACATTTCTAGCAAGTGTTTGTTGAGAACTTACTCTGTTCACAGGAAGCTGTGAGAGTCTATGATGTACGATAGAATGGTGGGATTTCAAAGGAAGAGCATGCCATTATTTTTATTTTAGGAAATTTATATTTGGGTGGAAGAGGTAAAATGTGTAGATATGAACAAGGTGACTATCCAGGTTCAAGCTGTAAGCAAGTGCTGGAGGTCTCTGCAAGGTGGGCTGGAGAATGGAGAATTGATTGGCTCCCTCCAGTCGTAATGACTGCTCGTCTTGGACTGCCTTCTAACAGTCAAGGACTTTAAATGCATCATGTCTAAAATTATAAAAAATCATAGCAATATTACTAATTGATTTGGGTCTAGAATCCCCATTATAATTGTTCCTCTCTCTTAGAAGACTTCCATTTGTCCAAGAAGACCCTCTTTAGTCTGCTCATTCCTTTTTCTTAACAAAGTCCAGCAAACATCTCCTACCAGGTGTTCCTTACTCAGCACAAAATGCCACCCAAGAAAAGGAGAGGACTTCTCAGACTAACATAAATATTCTTAACATCCCTTACAATAACTGCAAAGCAGACAACAACCCAGAGCTTTTCCATTCTCTTTCCAAACATGCAATCCATAATTCTCCACAGAAATTTGAGACAAATGTTTTTAGAGATACTGCAAAGCTACTGTTAAACTAATTGATTAAACATGAAGCTAAACCAAAAATGATTTGAAATCATAAAATCCTCACGTTCATAATGTAACCTATTGAGCAAGTAGTGGGCATCGTCTGACAAGAGGGGCCATGAATAGAAGGGAAGAGAGTCTAAGCCCATAAAAAATCAATTAGTCTGACAACTCCTGGTCCCAGTCACTGGCTCCTTCCCTCACTGAGCTGTTGACCAAAGTGACCCATGAGGTCCCCAAAACAAGACAGGATTCTGTCAAAGTTCTTGAATGCCCACCCCAGGCCTGAGGTAGGATCTCGTTGCTAAAGAAACCACAGAAAGCCAGCTATCACCATCGAGAGACCCTGCGAGGTACAGAATGGTAACTAGCCCCCAGATGGTAGGTAGTGCAGTGCTGGAGGGCACTGCATAAACTACCAGGGGAAGCTGGTCAACGACAGCTGGAGTAAACAGAGACCACTGACATGAAACACAGTCTGCCCCCATGAGTAGGCTGAACACACTTCCTTCTGGGAGAGAGCAGAGCTAACCAAGACACGAACACTTGTGCAATGGAGGTGCCAAAGTCTGGGGGAGCTTGTAATTTGGCCAAGTAATCCACTCAGTGAAGGAGAGCCCTTAACTGGAACTAGGGACTCAGGGCAAAATGTACTGGAAACCAAAATCTTGGGACCCCAAAGAGAAATTCACTTTTCAAGTGATTTACAAAGAGGCTACTCACAATAGAATCTAGCCAATTCAGAAATGTGTATCTCAGTTAACCTATACTGATCTCACTCTCCAATGGAGATTGTGTTTGTATCTTTCAGAATGCAGCGAGAGAGTTGTGGCTCCTCCAACCCTACCAATGAGCCACAGGCTGATAGCTGACATCCTGGCAAGAGATGAGCCACACCAAACCTACCTTGGAGGATCCATATGGAACCCCGCAGAGAGTGTTGGGATAAAAAAGGACCTATAACCACAGCCAGTCAGTCAACACAGGATAAGCCAGCGAGACAGACACCAACGATCTTCAACCCAACCTAAAGCAGAAGTACAGAGACCCCTAAGACCTCAACAATAAAGCAGCCTTAATACTCACCCACCATGACTCAGGGAACTGAGGGAAGAGGGGGCGGAAAGACTGTAAGAGACATGGTGGAGGAGAATATCCAGGGACATTGACCACCTCAGTAACAACATGCAAAGGGGGGTGGAACCGGGTTGACTCCTAGGCTGTTCACAACCCTCTACCCCATGGACTGATCCAGACTGCCCAAGGAGGAGGATATCCAGCTGACTGAGGACAGGGAAGAGGGAAATCGGGGAATTGGGGACATCAACACATTATTTGCTCATTCAGTGTATATAATTATGGATAATAAAAAAATGTTAAAAAAAAACTAATTGCCATGCATCTACCTGCCAAGGTCTGGAAGCATCAATGGAAGGACCTGCTGTAGTTCAGTGATACAGCGTTGGCCAATATGCATCCAGGTTCTGATGCTGTACTCACAAGGGGAGCAGAAGTTTCACAAAGAGAAACAACATGGTGAATTAAGGCAAATCACTCTACCTCCTGGAGCATTTTCTGGTATATGACAGGGACAGACTGTAACCAGAACTGTGCCTTGCGAAAGGACCACTGGGAGGTGGCGACAGCTACTACCTCATGTCCCCACCCTCACTCAAACAGCATGAGTCTGTTTAATCTTTCTTTTAAACAAAGGAATGACAGTCATTCCTTTTTTATTTTTTCAAAATATTTTTATTTATTTGAGAGAGTGAGAGAAAGAGGCAGGGAGAGAGAGAAAGAGAGAGAAAGAAAGAGAGAGGGAGGGAGGGAGGGAGGGGGAGAGAGAGAGAGAGAGAGAGAGAGAGAGAGAGAGAGAGAGAGAGAGAGAGAGCATGCCAGGGCCTCCAGCCACTGCAAACAATCTCTAGACGCTATGCACCACCCTGCACATTTGGCTTTACGTGGGTTCTGGGGAACTGAACTCACATCCTTCTGCTTTGCAGGCAAGAGCCTTAACCACTGAACCATCTCTCCAGCCCAGGCCATCTCTCCAGCTCTTTAAATATAAAGCCCAGGCTGGCCTTGAACTCCTCTCCAGCCTGTGCCTCTTCAGCAATATCCTACACAACCGGCCTGTTTAATCTTAATTATGTGACATAGTATAAAATTTCATTGGTGCAAAGTCATCTTCAGCTAAAAAAAGACCTTGAAAACCTCTACATTCTTCTCAAGTTCCATACAACTGGCTAATTGGACAGATCATTGAAATCAGAATTCAATAAATGTAATTTGCAATTACCTTAATTATGAGAATAGTATATAAGAATAAAGTGATACTAATTATAGAATGGCCCAAATCAGAGAATGCTGCTAATTAGCTGTGAATGCATGGTGTTAAAACAAACAAAAAAACTTACATACTCTCTTCCTTTTAATGGCTAATGAGTGAAAGGAATGTGATTTACTTTCCAATTAGAAGTCTCCCATATTTCAGCTGCATTTTAGTGATGAAAAAAATTTTATCTTAGAATTTTTTTAATATAAATAGCTATTCTTGATTATCATCACAACATTAATAATAGCAAAAACACAGTTTTAAAATAGCCAAATCTAACCCCAACTGGAGGCTTAGGTCACTTTCCTAAGTACAATGTTGAGAAATTTATATGAATTTTTTTACATAAAGGAGATAGAGTTTTGAATCCCAGTAACAGTAGCAAACCACTGATGCCACAAACCAGGTAATGAATATTTTACCATGCAAATTTTAAAATTTATAAATAAACTAGCCTAGTACTTTAAGTATTCTCTTTGTAACAGAAGCCCACCACAAGCGCTTTGAAAATACATGTTTAGTTTAGCCATCCATCATCCATCCACCCATCATCCTTTCCTTTACCAAACTTCTGAAAATAGCTACATGTGCTTTAGGAGAATTATTTTCTATAGCAGTAGCGCCTTGACTTCCTTATCCACTTACTGGTGCCGAATTTCCACGTGGCCCTCTGGATCTGACCATTCTCCCCAGGACTTCCACACCGTCCGATGTGATATTTGCCGATTCATTGATCGCCTTCTCGCCCACTTGCTTGCAGTCAACGACCACTTTGGCCGAAGTCTTGCTGACAACAACGTGGAGCTAGGCAGAAGAAGA
Organism: Zapus hudsonius; assembly: GCA_004024765.1. NCBI lineage: Eukaryota > Metazoa > Chordata > Mammalia > Rodentia > Dipodidae > Zapus > Zapus hudsonius. The sequence goes on along the minus strand of PVHP010006865.1, from coordinate 25,618 downwards.
GATGCTTTAGGAGCTATTAGTCAGCGGAAAGAATAAACGGAGAGAAGGACTCCTGTCACAATGCATTCTGGTAGAGGAGATCATCCCCTCTGTGGTTGCTCAATGTTCAATCGGCATCTCTATTTTGATTTAATTAAACACTTGTCTTTAACACGACTTTTTTAATTAAAAAAAAAGATTCAATATTTAAAATCTAGCCTTTCTCTAAAACAATGACATCTTTGAAATTCCAGGATGGCTGTGTTAGTCAGGCTCTTTCAGAACACACCCATTTCTAAAATGAAATAAAACTACTTGTCAATTTACACACCATCTAAAGCGATACCAGCGTTATCAAAAATAACTGGTTCCAGCTCTCATGACCAGTCAGGAGCAAAGGAGAGCTGGCACCGAGGGGCAGGGGGTTTGCTTCCCAGGACTCGAAGCTCGCTTCGGCTTTTTGTCTGCTGCAATGTCCTCAAACTACCACCTTTTCAAAAATCTACATGCTCATTGTGGGGATTAGAAAAAGTCAAATTTGATCATTTAGGTGACTGTCAAGTGTTCGTATATATTGATGAACTTGGTAACACCCCGTGACCAAGTTCTGACAAGAAATTTCAGTGCCTCCTACACATCTTAACTTGGGTGGTATTTGTTTTATGAGTCCTAGTTCTTTGTGGCAGGAAATTCAGAGTCTAGGTTGTGAGAATTAAACCCCTGACTACAACACTTACAGTGGAAGCAGACAGAGGAGGTGTGCAAGTGAAGTCACACCCTCTATACCAAAATAACTGAATTTTAATTTTACTGGTTTTATTCAATCTTGTTATGTCTCCTGGTTGCATAAGTGATGAAAGCACAGGGATTTCAACCATTTTTAGCTAATGTTTTATTTGTTCCATCAGGATAAAAACAATGTAAGTCAACAGTGCACCTCTAAAGATTCTTTTTCTTTCAAACAGGAGCTAAATATTACACAGAGGTACTCTTCCTAAGGAAATCCCACCGTGTCCCTGGTTTCTGATTGATATTTTGGTCATTTAGAAAGGTAAAAGTTAGATTCTGTGTGGTTTTTGAGTCTTGGAACTATTTTTATTTTCATAAATTACCAGCGTTTCATGCTATGTGCAAGAAAACCTAACGTGTACGCCTATGCCTTGGGAAATGTTAATCTGTTATGGGGGGGACTGTTCACATGCTAAAAATATTAACAAACCTCCTTTGGCTTTAACAAAGGGGACACTGAAATATTTACAAAAATATTTTTCTTCTTTGATTAGACTTAAGGGTCCAATTATATAATTATTCACTGCTTTATATTATAATTATTAATTATATTAACTAATTTCTGGTAATATTAATTATAATTATTAACCTTTTGAAAGAGACTTTAAGACTTCATATCCAAACTATAAATGATAGTTTACTAATAATCAACTAGAAACTCAGACACTTATTTATAAGGCTTTAAACAAATCAACTTTAGTCTCTACAAATTGAACTTGATTGAGATTTTCTATTACCAGACATATTAAACAGTGTTTTATTACATAACAAACCAATTCCTTTTAATTTTTTGGCATTACTAACAGTAAAGGAAAGCATTTGTTCATATTACCTGAAACTTTGAAGATTTACACATTTGAAAGCAATCATTAATAAACCTTACAACTAGTTCTTTGAATTTTGGTTAGTAATTAAAGCCTAACACTCTCTTAAGACTCATCAAGGATTCTCTGGAATGAGGATTACAAGTTCTTGCCTAAGTCACAAGCTATGAGGTTAACACTTCTCTTAATGGCAATGAGACTGCAGGTGCCACTCAGCTCCCCTACAATTTTCCTTGACCACTTTGCTGTCTGTCTAACCAAGAGCCAAGTCATGCCAAAAGGAATTTGGCAAGTTGTGAAGTTTAAAAAACTGTCAAGATGGGCCCATTCTGAGCCCCATATTACAAACTCTCCACTTAAATTTAATGTGCTTTATATTTGGTATGCTGTCCTACAAAACCTGAAAGAGGTGAGTGTTTATATGCAATCATTCTTATTTATTTATTATTTATTATTATTTATTATTTGGTATGGCATGCTATAAAGACATTCAATATCACAGAATGAGCAAATGGTCAGGGAGAGTAGGTTTCTTTCTAAAGCACACATCATGTAGCAGATGAGCAAGGGTCTGCCTGGTAATCTCTCCTCCAAGCCCCTCCTCCAAGGGGGACTATGAACATCTCCTGGAGCTCCTGCTAGAAGTATGCATTGAGCAGCCCAGCACACAACTATTAATTCTTATTCCAGTTTAACTTTGAGATACACAGTTGTATGGTCTTATTTTTCATTGATGAAGTCTGAACACTAGCTCCAACCATGCTGGAAGCAAAGCTAAATGGATTGTTTTTTAAATTTCATTTCATCCCTTTTAGAGAATATATATACCCATATCCTTACTAACCTTATGAAAGCTTCCATAGAACATTTTTCTAATGTCAGGTCCTTCAAAAGTGACAGTTTGAAAATCTCCAGTGTAGTCATAGTTGAAATAGGTTAGCGTTTTCCCGCCATCTATTCAACAAAGACAAATGAAAATATTTCAGAAAGAAGTCAAATATGTGAATCACTCTTCTAAAATTCAGCTCGAAAGAAAATACAACATCGATTTTTGAAAGCAGCATCTAAAACAGAATGTGATGAAATGGTTGACATTACTCAGGTTATCACAGGCTTTCATTATGATATGGTGATGGTGGGGAGACCAGAAGCCTGCAAGTGCCTTCTCCTATGCCTCCCATCCCATCACCTTCTTGGGAGCAGTTTTAAAGCTTAGAATAGAGGCAGACAAAGAGGGAGAATGTAATTATCAAATATTAAGGAATCGGAACCAGAAACATTGTCCTACTGATCCGCTGAAAAGATCAACATTCCTACACACCTTTACCTCCAAGATGCCTCAATCTTTATGAACAGACGTGCAAAGCTTCCCAATTTTATCTCCTTCCTTTTTCAAATAAGATTTTATAGTGAAAAAGAGCTATACTTTCCTCATAATTTATTTGCATTCTACTTTCAAAAGGAGAAAGCTAGTTTAAATCATTTTGAGATTTCTTGTTTTTTAAGTCCTATGTATATATATGTATGTATATGTATATGTATATGTATGAATATATATACATATATATGTATATGTATATATATGTATATATATTAAGTCTATCATTACCTCATCCTTAGTTTCAAAGTCAATGCAAAAAGTTTTCATCATATTTTACTTTATTGTTGTTTATTTTCCATATACAGAAAATTGTCCTTTTACAGCATTTTACTTGAAAATAAGTTTAATTCCCTTTTATCCACAAGTCTGGGTCAGCACCTTGCAATAAAAACCCTTCAATTCTTGGCCACCAGCTTTGTTCTATTCTTTAGACTTAAATTCAGTGATGTTGACCATAAACTTGATGATTTTGTGAGGATCCAGAGCACGATAGGGGGAAGCTGCCTTCACTGATTCCTCCTCAGTTTTTCAACCACCAAATGTCAGGTTCTCAACATCTGAAAACCAGCCCTTCATTTTCTTGAGGGTGTAAATAAATACACACACAACTTTGAACTTTTCTATCTCTGTCCCATAATTCCCATATGAAGCGTGAAGCTGCCAATCTGACATCTTCTCTGGACTATCAAACGGACATCATATGTTTATCACATCCATGTCCCACAAATGAACCTCTCGTCCCTCATTTCCCAGTGGGCACCCTGGCACCACCATCAGCCTATTGTTCTCATTCCCAGTAGACATTGCTTGTCTGTCTTCACCTTGCCCACGATGCATAGCCCACTGCTGGCACAAAGCAGCAACTCAAGAAATATTTGTTGAAAGAATGACAGGATAAATGAATGAATCAACTATTACTTAAGTCACTGTTTGGTGTTTATACATTGCACAAGTAACCCTGCAATATACGTGAAACGAGCATGACAGCATTCCACATACATTATTCATATGTGTGGGCAAATATTACACAAATAAATATACTTACTGTCTAATATGATTCCAACCAATGGGTCAGAATTTTTATTTAAAATCTCCCAAAGAGCAAATGGCTCCAGAGGAGTATCAGGAAGAATCCGGAACAGAAAACTGATTGTGTAATCAGAAGGCAATCCTTCAGGATGCAAGTACCTGATGGTGGAAAGAAAATAGGATTTGATTATATCAAAAAGCCATTCCTTTGATTTTGAAATAAATATATTTTCACTATGTACACTTCTGGAAAACATCACTACTAATCCCAGCAAGATTGCTGTCTCAGTGTGATACATTTCCCTGTGATTTTCAAGGAATGTGTGCAACAACTTATATTGTTTTGTCCCATTATTTTTAGCACCATTTAATACACAAACATTTTCCATTTTCTTAGCTATAAGAACATATTTAACGCCTATAAAATCTTTTCTTGTTTGGGTATCTCCTGATTTAATATAGCTAGTCACTTCTCTTTGAACATAGTTTCAGAAGTTTTGGTAGCATGAATAAAGTTTTTGTAATAATCCCTTTTTGTCGTGTAGATGGTGATTAACACTCTGGTACTGGAAAAATCCCCAGGGTGTGGATATAGCTAGAGAAAATATGGAGCTAAAGGAGCAACGCTTGATCCTTCCCACTTGAAGAGGTGGAGAGAAAGCAAAGGACTAGCTTTGAGAATAAACAGCTGGTAATAGTCAGGAGCCTGAGAACCTGGGAAGGATAAGTGTGCCAAACAGGCCCAAAAGTCGAGCAAGATGAAGCCTGAAAACCCATTATTGCATTTTGCAAGGTGCAAGGCAATGTTGAGTGGATGAGTTATTTCAGTACAAAGAGGAATTTTGCTTTTGCAATTTTCATGTTGGCAAAGCTTTCAGAGCCTATCCATTTAAATAGTCATCATAAAATAATGTGAAAAAAAATCTGCCAAAAGTTAACACTGAAGTTTGGGCTTATCTAAAAACCACATATATTCTGTAGATCGTCACTTCTAACATATTTTAGAAAATGAAGTAATTTTTCGATAACAACAAATATTTTAAATTAGTTAGAAAAGAAATATCTAAACTGGGTGCGGTGGCACATGCCTATAATCCCAGCACTTGGGAGATGGAAGCAGGAAGATCAAGAATTCAAGGTCATCCTCAGCTTTATTGTGATGGTGGCCTCCACTGATTGAGTTAAATGAGTTAGAACGCACACACATTTAGAATAATACCTGGTATACTGTGGACCTATATAAATGTTAACTATTTTTATATGTTTTCTCACATGAGCAGATGTTGAAGTTCAAGCAGCATTATATATGAGGCTGGTGTTTTTAAACAAATATGTATGTTTGCTCTAAACACCATGGGAACTCCTGCCAGGAACAATTATTGCAATCTATTACAAACTGACATCATTTTCATACTGAAATCTAATAATAAACATGGTTGGTTTAGTATCTTGCAAGAGAGACATACTTGGTTGGCTGGGAAACCAGGGCGTCTTTATGAAGTTGGTAACACGGGTACAAGTTGAAGGTGCCAGGCTCCATAGAAACCCCTTCCACCAAAGAAAAATCCTTTTCAACCAAACCAAACATCTCCATCATCTTAAATCCTAAGGAGGGAAAGAAGTAGAGAAAAAAGAAAGAATAAGAATAGGAGCCTTAAGAGCTTAAAATTTTAAAATAATGTTCTATTGAGTTTTTAAAAGCACAGAAACCTGAACCCCAAATGAACTCTCTAATATATATGTATTTGAAAAACTTGTGCTAAAGCATACCTGCAAGGTCAACGCCATCCTTGTGCACCATTGGGCAGGCTGGAAAACAGAGTAAATGATATAAGAACCTAGGTGACATATTTTCCAAACACTCTTTCTCAGTGGTGAGCACAGAAAATAACACCACCTTTCTTCAAGTGAGTGGTGGAGGAACTCCAATTCACATATGGCTGCGATGTCCTCTGCTTTTTCAGTGACTGCCATCTCTACTGTCCCCACTTTCCCCATTCAGAACCAAAGGGTCACAGCTTCCTCCCCCTCATCTGGCTCCATGGAAATCCATGGTCATCACGTGACAGCATGTGTTGGGAGTCCTTGCATTACTAATGTGTTGAACCGATGAGCAGTCTGCAGACATCTTTGAAAACCATTTCCTGTGTTTGCTTAGTTGTTGTTGGTTGGTTGGCTTTCTGTTTGGGGAGACAAGGTCTTGCCATGGAGCCCTGGCTGATCTGGTTCTCACTATATAGCTCATGCTGGCCTCAAATTCATGGCAATCCTCCTGTTTCAGCTTCCTGAGCACAGGAGAGACAGGCATGTGCCACTACCCTTGGCATCTGTATTTGTTTTAGCTTTAATATTTAATATTTTCCTGATTAGGAACTTAAGCCCACGAGGGAGAGGATTTTACTCCACCTGCTGAAAACCATACAATTTTATGTGTGCATAATAAACAACTCTGGAGTTAATACTCTGCTCGGTTCAAGATGGAATTCATTATTTAACCAGTATTAGATATTTCAGACATCAAACAACATGAGTCGGTACAACTTCTAAAAAACTGACTTGCTGATGCAGTTTCACAGACAAAAGTAATCAATTCATCCTCGATTTTCTTAAAGGCGTCAAAGTCATCCACAAAGAATACATGGCGTGCGCTGGGCTTGCTGCCAATCCGAACGAGCTCCGAGTAATCGGCATCAGCCACACCGATGGCAAAAATGTTGTAGCCTAGAAGGAGAACCGATTTCTGATTATTTTTAAATTGTACAAAATACAAATAATATAAAGCAAGATTCTGAACATTCAAATGTTCAAATGTGTTTATTTCAGAATACTAGTGGTTAATTCATTCTTTACCATTCATTGAAATTCTTCATGCAAATATTGCATTGTGTGAGAATTATTCCATCATCCCCTGAAGAAATTTTCCATGTTAATGAAACTCAATGGAGTTAAAGCCCCAATTAGTTTTTCAGACAAAATAGTTCCCATATGAGTAACATATTTATGGCTGCATATGTACAACAGTTATTTTGACATTTGTGAGATGAGATGCTGTTAAAAGAGAAATGGTGTAATGTTTTGTTTTTGTTGTTTTTATTCAGAATTAAAAATTAAGGCTTATCAGCTTAAGTTTGGTCAACATAAAAAGCCTGGCAGATAAATATTAAATTTTTGCTTGCCAGGCATGTTTCATGTAATTGGATCTCTACAATGATCCTGTGAGAATCTCTATTGTACAGCTTAAGAGTGTGAGAAGTTTCTGGAATGACCATCTCTCCCTGGCCCTTTATAATGCCTGTTTCATAGTATTGCAATTCATTTCCAGACCTTCTTAGACAGCACACCCTATATGTAACAAATAATAGATTTTCTCCAAGAAAATAGTGTAATTTTAGATTTGTAAACCTACAGGATTTTAAAAATCCCATTGTCCACTCATGGACATTTGAGTTAAGTTGATGCGATCTATAAATTTGAAGGTGGCACTGACGTTATTCCTGGAAGCCACAACCATTGGTGTGTAAACCTTACCATCCTCCTGCATCTCCTTGGAGATTTTGTCCACATCATCTTGTGATCTTCCATCTGTGATGACCACAATAACCTTTGGGATGCCTCTCCTTGTACCCGACTCTGCAGTAAACAGGGTGTCTCGAACATGCTTAATAGCTTTTCCTGAAATAAAGAAAGGCAACAGTTCAATCTCTCTCCTCTTTTGTTTCAGTGGAGAGATAAGGGTGGGATGAAGGTTCTTCTCAATGAAAACAAGGTTAATCATTATGCCTTGGGAGCTGATAGCATATGTGATGGCTAAATTTTGTTGTCAACTTGAATTTGTTAGTAATCCTGGGGGGGGGTGGTCTCTAATGTTGTTCCCAGGAAAGTAGCCTCTCAGTAGGGGGCAGGATGTAAGGAAGCTCAGGGAAGTTAGAAATGAACATCCCTTCCTGGGAGGGCAGTGCAGGGAGGAAAGTCCAGACTCTGGAAGCCAACAAGTCTGGGAAAGGGTTGCAAGACCCTGCCCTAAGCCTCTATAACAGGGAAAGAAATCTCTCTCTCCCCCTCTGCCTGTTTTGCTTGTGTGTGTGGTGTTGGTGATGGGTTTCTCTCTCTGCTTGGTTCTGTGAAAGGGGGCCAGCCTCTTTTACCATTATGAAACTTCCTCTGGATTTGTAGCTTCAATAAATCTTTTCCTCCCATAAACTGTGTCTGGTTTGGAAATTCATCCCAGTGCGAACTGACTATACAGTATAACTCAGGTGTGGGACATTTGTCTGCTATGTGTGAGGCCTTGTGTTCTATCTCCAGGAGCAAAATAAACAATATTCACTAAAAAGTCCTTGCAGTAGTTACTGATTGTTAGTTACTTTTGAGTCTTAGCAGCTCATATTTTGTTATTGTTTGCTTATTTTGATTTTACCTGTTTTTGTGTTTCCTCCTTTGTATGAAATGTGTCTAATTGCATCAAGAAGAGTCTCTTTGGTTTTGTAAGCATCCAGTTTGAATTCTGTTCTGGGGTCATCAGTGAACTGAACCATTGCCACCTGGAGAAAGAAGGTGTATCCATGGTTTCACAGGTGTGGGCTGCCTCTGGATAGAGGAACACACACAGTAGCACAATATCACCTATCATCTTATTTGCTTCCTCAACACATTCTTTCTGTGATAGTTTCATTCAGATTAGGCAGAAAATTTGAAGACAAATTAAGTTTGTATCTTTCTCTCTAGGAACTTATTAAGAACTAGGTTTGTTTAACTCTCTAAAGCCTGTAGGACTTCTACCGCGTCATTTGACAAATGAAGATTGCTCTCCTAAACCTGGTAACTAGCCAAGGTTACAAAAGCAGGGTTGCAGTCTTTATAAAAGCTTCCTTATGAAGCAAATATGAAGCTCTTATTACTATTATTATTCTACAAATTTTAGTAACATGCAAACTGAGGCAAATGCAATTAGACAACATGAACAAGATCACAAATGTAGTTGGGGGCCAAGCAAACAGTGGAATCCAGGAACATTCCATTTCAGCATCTGATACAAACCACTGAAATGTCTTACAATTTGCTTTTTCTCCTGTGGAACTTTGGGGTCATTTCTAGCTGATCCTGTTACTTTTCACAGCTGTGAATTTATGAATACATGTTAGATGAATACATTGGTTTCAAGTTCTGCTTGATTCACAGTCATGTGTGATCATGATCCCCTTCCTTGCAAGATTTTCTTGTCCTTGCAAAGGAGCAGGAAAAATGTCTGTGTATAAATGAGGCCCTTTGCTTTGATACCTAAAAGAAATGCCCCTTGACTTCCCTTTCCACCTTGTTTAATTTCTAATCAACAGAACTTAAAGATTAGTAAGACCCTGAGAAATAATTTCTGAATGTATCGGATGACTTGGTGGTCAATGTATTAGCCTTACTTGGGTTCCGTCTGCACCGATCTTGTTCAGGGCTCCCACAGTACTGTAGAGAAAGTTGATGATCTTATTGAAATTGTCATCTCCAATGCTCCAGGATCCATCCACCATGAACACCAGGTCTGCCTTGGCAGCTTTACAAACTGAAGACCAAGAATAACTTTTGAATCATAGGTAGAAGAAAAATATGGTCGTTATTAAACCAGTATACAAGTAATAGTAACTGAAGCTCTTTCCAAAAGGTCAAGACCTTTAGGGGTCATCTTCCAAGCTCACCAAGCCTCTCACCATCGTTTTCATTTTAGACCCAATTCCCCATTCATGACTAAAATACTTCTACTGACTCAATGAATGAGGATGAAGAACTCGTTTTAGACACAGAGGCATGAGCATGAGTGAGCACTGCCTAGTGCCCACTGGTTGGAAAGGAGCCCAGGCTACCACTGCACGCTGTGTTGACTGCTTATTGTGTCAGTAAATTAATATCAGAGGAAGTCAAACTGGAGAGATGGTTCAACTAAGGTGCTTGGCTGCAAGGCCTAATGATCTGGTTTTTAAAAATATTTTATTTATTCATTTTCAAGCAGAGAGAGAGAGAGTGTGTGTGTGCACCAGGGCCACCGCCTTGTGGTTCTGGCTTATGTGGGTACTGGGGAATTGAACCCAGGGCCTTAGGCACTGGAGACAAGTGCCTTAACCGCTGAACCATCTCTCCAGACCATGAACTGGGTTCTATTCCTCAGTACCCACACAAACCCAGATGCACAAAACGGCACATGCATGCATGTCTGGAGCTAGAGGCCCTGGTGTGCCCATTCTCTCTCTCTCTCTCTCTCTCTCTCTCTCTCTCTCTCTCTCTCTCTCTCTCTCTTTCTTCTCTGTCACTCTCTGCATGAAATAAATTAATAAAATATTTAAAATATTCTTTCTATGCCCTTCTACCATCTACGGACACAAGCCAAGACCTGATCAGCAGTAGGTATTATGGATACCAACATAATCAGACTATTAAAAACCAATACCACACCAATAAAAAAATCTGCTCCACTGAAAGTACTTTTTCAGAGTCTATTGGTATCATGAGCTGTTTCAATTTATCTTTTTTCATTTTGTTTTGTTTTGTAAGGTAGGGTCCCAGGCTGACCTGGAATTCACTATGTAGTCTCAGGCTGCCTTCCAACTCACAGCAATCCTCCTACCTCTGCTTCCCCAGTGCTGGGATTAAAAGCATGTGCCACCACACCCAGCTTGGTTTCAAATTATTTATGCCTCTCCTCCCCCTCAGTAGTGTAGACCACTGTGGCTGGTTCTATTTTATAATGAAGCTAACAATTTGTTCTCCAATAATCTGAATCTTTTCATTTTAAGACAGCTGCACACAAATAATCTATGAGATAATGTGTCTTTCTCCTTTCTTGAAAAAAAAAAAAACACCCCGTTTGTCTTTTATTGTGTCACCTCATTCCTGTAAAGTTATTTACAGTACAACAAACCATGTCCAAGTGAGGTAATACTCTGGGGACAATAAGGATTTGGTGAAGCTGTTCTCATGAGTTCTGTCACTTAAAAAATTTTACAGATTTGGGCTGGAGATATGGCTTTGTGGTTAAGGCCTTTGCCTAAGAAGCAGAAGGACACAGTTTGATTCCATAGTACCCACATAAAGCCAGATGCACGCGTTGGCGTGTGTATCTGGAGTTCCTTTGCAGTGACTGGAGGCTCTGGTGCCTATTCTTTCTCTCTGCTTCTTTCTCTCTCTCTCTCTCTCTCTCTCTCTCTCTCTCTCTCAAATGAATATAAAAATAAGTAAAATATTATTAAAAATTATTTCCAAATTTGTAGTTTGAATCTAGCACTAAAAAGGATCACAAGATGAGCTAATTGTAAATATAAAGAAAAACACACACAAAAAAAGAAAAACACACCCTCTGCTTCCATGAAAAGATGAACCAGAGGTTAAATTTCATTTTCAAAAGAGAGAAAAATCCATTTGAAAGTTTACTAATGAAAACTTAGTAAATATAAGGAAGAAAACTTATCAACGTGCATGACAAAATATTACCATTGGGATATTAAATTATGGCTTTTATTTTCTTCTTTAAACTTCTGTCTCTTCTCTAAATATTTGTTTGAAAGTATCTGCTGTGATTTTGATAAATATTTATAAGCTCTCAAATTAACCACACTCAGCACAAACACAGCTCAAAATGAAATGTGTTCACATGGCAAAAGCTCCATCACTGAACCTCCAAGTTGAAAACCTCAAAGCTGTGTTCCCACTTTGTCCATTCCTATTCCCAGAGGCCCTTTCACCCCTTATATCTTCATGAACATTCACAGAATGGTGTCCATGTTCAGTGACACGTGGGGCTATTCTACCTTCAGACCATTCTCTAGTATCAGCTTCAGAAATTAGTTAGTAAATTCATCAATTAACACTCTGTTTTCAGTTCCAATAATGAGAATAACTATAGATACTGAGAATAGAGAAGGTGACAGACCAAGAGGGAAGAAATCTCATTTTCCAGGTAGAATGAATAGGATAGCCTAATACAAACCCAGGTAACCCGAGGTATGCAGTTTTTAAATTTTCATTTGTTTATTTGTGAGCAGAGAGAAAGGTGGGCTGGATGAGAGAGTTTGGGTGCTCCGGGGCCTTTAGCCACTGCAAATAAACTCCAGACACATGCACCACATGGTACATCTGGCTTTATGTGGGTACCAGGGAATTGAACCTGGACTAGCAGACTTTGCAAGCAAGCACCATTAGCCACTGACAGCCATCTCCCTAGCCGGCGAGCTGTGCTGTTTTGCAACTAAAAAACATACTCTAGGAAATGAGGCTGAAAAGTTGGTTGGCCAGAGAAGATTTCACAAGCCTTGCTAGGACAGATGTTGAGATTTGTTAGCATTTTCCATTGCCGCTTTTATTCCTTGGCCCTTCCACTTTCTGCATATCAAACCTCACTGCACCTAAGTTTCTACATAGTAAGAAATATTGGCTTTGTATTGTGTCTCTGGTATATTACAAGTATTCAAAATGCATGATGAATGGATGAATTCTTCCAATCCAACCTTCCACCTATGTGGTTAGTCTCTCTTCCCTTCCTTCTAGTTCATTCTCTCCAGTCCACTAAAGTTAACTTCTTCAAGATTTTATCAAGTCACCCTTACCTTAAGTCGACTTCTCAAAGCATTCTACTTCCTAAACAAAGCCCCAATTCCTTCTGGAACATAAGCCCTTAAGACTCTACTTGCCCTTTTCTCAGAGCAGCACTAAAGCTTTTCCGGTTCCCTGAACACATTATGAACTTGGCACACTGGGATGCTGGACACTACTCATCTTTGTATTTCTCTCTCCAGCTGTTCCTCAAAGGCAGCTCACGTTTCTTGTTCTTGATGAGCCATTTATCCAATGCAGCACTAACTGTTCTCATTCTTGGACAATCATCCTGCAATCACTCTTATACACCTGTTTCAGTCAGCATCCTAGTTGCTGCACATAAAGAACCCAAACAAAAGCGGCTTGTGGAGGAATGGGTTTATTAGGCTTATGGACTCAGGGGAGACTCCATCATGGCAGGGACAACGATGGCATGAGCAGAGGGCTGGATATCACCTCCGCCACAGCACTGCAAACAGCGGCAGGAAGGTGTGCCAAACACTGGCAAGGGGAAGCTGGCTTATAACCCCATAAGCCTGCCCCCAACAACACAGCTTCATCGAGGTTGTAAAACCCAGACTTCCATCAGCTGAGGATCGATCTATCAGAACACATTCGTTTGTTTGTGGGGGACCCCTGGATCAAACCATGACAACACCTCATACTCTTGCCTGTCATCCTCTGCATAAGCATCTATTTCTCTTTTAATATTAAAAATAATCAGAGAGAAGTAGCCATACATTATTGTTGTATTCCCCATGCCTAGCACGAAAGCTTTGAGAATTAATTGCAGGGTTAAGAAATACTCATTAATGAATTGGAAATTATCTAATGACCACTACTTTGTTGGGAGGCATTTAAAAAAATTACCACCACCTCCAGTACATGTTGCTAAAGACTGGTTTAAAAAGAATAGAAAAACCAGGAGAGGCATTTTAAGGGTAAACTGGGGATCCTCTCCCCTTGACTTCAGAAATATAATCTACATTTTCACTTATACATCATGTACACTATTCTTCCCAGGTGAATATTTGCTACTCTGAGGTTTTCAATAAAATCAATATTAAGGAATTCTGTCAGAAAAATCCACTATGTAAAGAAATGATTTTTAGATGGATTCTGTTCAAAACATTTTTATTTCCGTATTTGCAAGCAGAGAGATACAGAGAGTGAGAGAAAGACGGAGAGAGAATGAGCATGCCAGAGCTTCCAGCCACTGCAAACAAACTCCAGACACATGTGCCACCCTGTGCATCTGGCTACACATGGGTTCTGGGGAATCAAACTCAGGTTATTAGGCTCTGCAGGCAAGTGCCTTAACCACTGAGCAATCTCTCCAGCCCTTAGGTGGACTCTTTATAATGCAATCATGGTTTGAAAAGCATCTATATTAAGGAGAAAATTAGGTGGGAAAATTAATGTCTCTCATTAACACTTTTGTTTTTACTAACAAAACAAACAGAACTCCTAGATCTAAAATCACCTTGTCAGCGCAGCATTCTCTTACCTTCTTTTGCAGGTGGGATGGTTGGAGGAAACGTTGGTGGTTGAGTAGGAGGTGATACTGTAAAGGAGAGAAGGAAAGAACATCAGTCAGTTATGAGGGAGGCAACACAGTCATCTTTACTCAAAGGCATCAGTGCTGTCGGGAAGTCTCTTCATTGAACATTTAATGGCTGCAATAAATTAGCCATGGTCTGTAAACACTGACTCCTCCATTCTCTTATCCGCATACCAAAAGGCCTGAAAAGCCCAAGGCACTCACCAAGCAATGCAATCAAACTGCCAACTGCAAAGTGGTTGCAATGTTGATTTAAGGCAGAAATCCTACCAACGCATTTGAGATGCAGGCTCTGGCTATTTTCACACGTATCATCAATTGCATTTTCATTCTGCTAACTAAGCATTGAACATTAATCTTTGCTTCATGGCGCTTTTGCCTCTTTCCACGCCTGTCCCAGGATCCTGGTTACCAAGGGAATCTGACTCACTCTAGTGGTTCTCCCTGCCTTTGAAAACTGTCTTTCAGTTCTGAAGACCAAGCAAACATGGCGGGTTTACAGTGTACTCGGATTTTTTCACGTTGGATGAAATCAGGTGAGAAATTTATATACAATGCAGAAATGTAGTTTTGTTAAAAGGCCTAGGAAAGAGGGAGTCTCATGCTATCTCACAGGAGCACCAGGAAGTCATGGGATCATCAGGTAAACATAGAATACCATTTTAATGGGGGTTCATTTCTATTAATAATTGATACTGATAATCAAAAAAATAAAGCACAGAACATTCTTCTAATTAACCCAGTCTACTACTTGGGAAACTCTACTAATCAAGGCCTTTTACAAGGAGATTTCAGCCTCAAGAAACAGTAAGCAACCAACAGCTAGAAGGATTGGAGCTCAGACAGATGTCATAAACAGAATTCTTTCCTTGGAAGAGATAAATTTTAAGGTCTTTTCTAATTCTGAAGATCCAACAAAGTAAAATTACTTAAATGAAACAATTCAACATAAAAGAAAGAGAGGATTGTGTGTTACTGTGGGAAAGATGTCTGACTAATCATTATGAGGAAGAAATCACGTCATAGAATGTCATGGCATGATCCCATTTGTGAATAACATAAAAGAAATTTTGTAGGAAATCACCATTGTAGAAATGGGTATTTCTAGGTCAAGAAATGAAGCATGGGTGAGGGGAGAGAAATTAACAATATATTTTATACACTTCTGCTGTATTATAATGAATATATGTATCAATGTTATTTTTATAGGTGATCTTTGAAGCTAAGAGATTCCAAAAACTAGGCAGAGAGAGAGAAAGAAACAGACAGACAGAGAGAGAGAGAGAGAGAAACAGACAGAGAGATTTGCATTAAATATGATTGCAGGACTTTCTTGAGCTCAGCACAGAATGCTTCCAAAGCCAGCTTTATTCATTTAAGAACATAGAGTGGTAATAATGTCCTTACAATGGAGCATTGTCTTGAATGCATAAAATTTATATATATATATATATATATATATATATATATATATATATATATATATATATATATATAT